>JAUMHR010000062.1:13375728-13392976 GCA_032361145.1 Enteromius fasciolatus | reverse complement strand
AAAGATTTTAGAACAGATAGTTTTCATTTGCCATGCATCTTCATGCAACAGCAAGGCACATGTTTCTTTGTTGCGATAAAACTACCTGCAAGTCCACAGTTGTTTAGTATATGATTTCCATATTTTCTCTGTAACTATTTACAAACTTGGCAAGTGTATGATATCTAGTGTTTTCAAATATGTTCAGATTTTATTGCACTGCATTCTAGCCTTAAAGAAACGGTTACCCAAAAATGCATGTTCCAAATATTGTTCCAAACCTGTATGACTTACTGGTGGACCCAAAGGTAGAATAAATGGTTTGTGCTTTTCCATGCAATTGCAATGAATGAGAACCAAAGTTTTACAATAAAAAAACAAAACAATGCAACAATACATTCTTTGAAATTTCTGTGAAAAGTCATGCTGCTTTAGAACAACATTTGGAATGAAACAACGGAAAAGTTTCCATCCACAAGAATAGGCTTAGAACCATAAAAATCTAAATTAACAGTGAACTTGGTGTAAAAATGTATGGTTTACAGCTTTAACCTGATTAAACAGCACTGTTTAATGCATTTAATTCATGTATGACCTTACAAAAGCATAAGTTGAAGATATGCACATAAACACACTCATTGATGACAAAATAATTTTTGGGGGGTGAACTAATCCTTTAATGATATTAAGACGAGACATTTTACAATGTTCTTTAGTTATATACTCATGAGAATAGCATAAAAAGGAAATCTGCCCAGTATATAAACACTCACATACAGAGTCACAAAATAAACGTGGGAATCGAGTCTGGAGTCGTGTTGCCATCTGAACTGTACCATGCACTCTCCTAACCTCTGAAACTCCAGCCCCTCCCCATCCCAGGGGCCAACACAGAAAAGAAGGGGCCCATCGTATCTCCACAGAGAGAGTAATGTAGACAAGTCATCTGCTGATTTTTCCATTAGATGACACGCACTCATACACATACTCACAAAAACACACCCCTTCCCCATTAACACTTCATGTACCCATCATCAAATCTCCTTACAGTCTACATGAGACCTTTTCCCAGGGATCCCAAAATAACTCCACCCCATGCCATCCCTTAGTCATGCTCACTCGATATAGTATTTCAGGTGTAACTGGAAAAGTGCTAGTGAATATGTACACAAAGGCAGAGGGCATCAAGTAAGAAATGTTAGTATAGGACATGGTCCGTTTACCATAAGCTAAGTGGCATCCTCAATATCATGTGATTACTCTTGGTCAATCCAAATTGCACCTGTAGAGAAACCTGACGCCATGAGAAATGGGAGTTCTAGTTAAGCAGGCCAAGCAACAACCCAAACAAGTCACTCTGCCACTGGCATTAACACCTTTAATGCTACGATATTAACCTTTGCTACCTTCATTCAAATGAGCTAAACCACACAAAATGCAATTTTTGGCTTCCTGTACTCAACAGGCACTGGGAAAAATCATTACGTTTGACACACTGCATTAAGCTTCCATTAAGTAATGGCTTAAAATTTTCTCAATGCCTTTATTAGTTAAAAAGTGCAGAACAAGCTTTGGACGTGAAGCCGTTTCTGCACCAGAGATCCAGTTTCAATGATTAATCTCAGAATGGCTGAGCATGAAGAATTTCAGAGATAAAACATAAGCTGACTTAGCAGTTTTATATTACATTAAAGCATGTAAATGGATCTTTCCAGTTGCCAAGAATAACTTTAATACAGAACATAACAGCAATGAAATGCACCACAATGCTGATGCCTTATCTGAGGATGTTTCTTTACTTCATACGGTATGTAAGCTTTTGTTGCACGGAGTCTAGTCAAAGAGGCTTTTGGAGATGCTTTGAACAGAAGCAGTGCAGCCTGTGACCACAGCGTGGAGTGAGAGGTTTGTAGTGCAGTTCTACGGAGTCTAACGCAGAAGGGCAGAATCAGTTCAGCCCGAGGGGTGCCTGAGGGCCGCCAGCGTCACGACACGCATAAGCAGATGACATTCTGCAAAAGTCCTTAGCACACTCTCTTCCCACAGCACTCGGAAACACTTCGAATGATTGGGCACACATATTCCATTTGACTTAAGTGTTGACTTACGGTTACTTTCTTTCCTCTATGAAATCGCTACCCTGGCCAATAGCGTTTCTACTCAGCCAGTGTGTCTGGCCAACAGGAGAACAGCTCTATGGGACACTGGTCTTTATGACTGCTGGAAACCAATGGCTGTGTGAAATGTCTTACTGGCTTCATACAAAGACAAAGTGTCACATGCCCTCTGGCTGATACTTGATCCCCAGGTAATGTAAGGACAGTGAATTCAGCAGGAGCCACTAGAGCTGTGATTCATACAATTGCGTCTGAGTATTAATGAGAGTCACTTAAACCGATGAAGAAAAGCCATTCAAAAAAGCTTGAGGCATATTAGAAATAAGGTTACAGGCTACACTACTAGGAAAAAAGAGACTACACTATACCGTGGATGTTTTTTTGCATTTACATTTATGCATCAGGCAGAAAGTGATTTACATTGCATTCAAGGGACATATTTTAGCAGTTCTTGCATTCTCAGCCAATTAAAATGATTACCTTGGCATTGCTAATACCATCCTCCACTGCTTGAGCTGCTTGAGGGCATTTTGCTTTAATAAAATTATATACAACATACTCTTATGTAATAACATTTAGCTAACTTAATTTTGCAACATATGTATAATTAAAAAAATTCTAATCTGCAATCCACAGTGTTTATTCTTTGTCTATTTTTATTCATTCATATCTATCTTTTATTTATACATTTATTCATATTCAATTAACAAGTGCCATGCCTCCACTAAAACCATTGTAAATATACTGTATAATGCATTATCTTCAAAACTTTTATTAGACGGTACTTTTTTGTATTATTAATGTACACTATTACAACTAGATGATGGATTTGTTATTCTGTTTTTCCCATTTATATTCATATGATAGTGAGAGGACAAAAAATAAGAAGTTAGACGGGTAAACCATGAGTTCAATAGCTAAATGTATTGTTTCAAATGGTAACCAATAATCGCTACGTCCAACTGCATGCATTAACTGGAGGCACACAATAGTCTACACAATCACTAAAAAAGATAAAAAGCTGCTTCTGCTGGTTCCAGGCTTAAATAAAAACAAACAGCCATTCAGAAAAATGGGTTTGTTGAATCAAGGATAAATGGCAGCATATTTCATTTTGTAAAAACAAAACTAAACAAAAAACTGTTGTCCTTAAGCAAGTGTGACGGACAAGAGGACAAAAAAAAGAGCAAATGGCAAATGTTACAGAACAAGGAAGAAGTTTAATCTTCCATCTCAATCTTCTAAAAAGCCGAGATAACTGCTCTCATTAACTACTGATAAATATTTAACAGTGGAATATTAGAGTTAAATAGGTCTCCATTAGTAAGATTATTCATCACAAGACTTCCAAAAGTGTGAGAAAAGAAAAGATTTAGTAAGAGATAATGTGGTAATGTGAAAGTAAGGAAGTAGAATTAGGTAATCTGTTGTGAGGCGTTTATGAGAAACAGCATGCATTCACAGATAGGATCACATACTGTAGAAAATAAATGTCCCAACCAGATGGAACGAGACTGTAGCAGTGCATGAAAGAGACGGGTAAATAAAGGGTATAATGTATTTGAAGTATTTTTTTTTTTTTTTTTTTCATTTCGAATATCCGGTTTCAGCCTGAAATATGGGTTGCGAATGTCGTTTGATGTTGACATTAAGGAGTCGACCAGGCTCAGTCAGATTTTCTTCACACACACAGTAATCTGACCGGCACGTAAAAAAAACATCTGCCAGCACCTCAAGAGCCGATATTCACCAATCCCCTGTCAAGAGTGTGTTTTCATCTGGGCCCAAGCTAATGCTGCCTTATACTCTCAACATGATGAAGGGCTTCTTTTGGAAATGATGAGCTGCAGAGAGTTGAGAGAAGGTGAAAATAATTGATTGTGAAAGAGTGGAAGTAAGAGGAGGGATGTAGAGGAGACAGTGTGCATGTTTTGGTTTTACATGTGTCAGCATGTACATAGAGGGAATATCAAAGCTGGTATGTACATACTGTATTTGTGGTTGTACCACGTTTAACATAGCATTGCAATGGTGCTCTGTCGGCCTGAGGTCATTTATCAGGATCTTAAAGACATTGTGATGTAAACCCAATTAAAATTTTAAATAGGAAGTTAATGGTGGATACCAATAATGACATTTCTCAATTTGTGATACAGCAAAAAACTATTTTTTATGAACGTTATAAATTAAAAGTCAATGAAATTATGGTATGAATGGGGTATGAACAGGGGCCGGGCCTGGTCAGTGAATTAATATATCAAACTAGTTTTATGAATTAAAAAAAAATATAACAACACACAAAAAATATAGAAATATGTACACTACCGTTTGGTTTTGGGGTCATTGCAGTTTGTTTTTTAAAGAAATTGTTTTTTTTTTTCTCTATTAAGCAAGAACGCATTGAATGGAACAAAAATGACATATAATATAATATATAGAAAATAGAACAGTATATGAATACACTCACACATATACATATACACACAGCTTTCATCCATGTTGTCCAAAAACAATACCCTTTCTTGTCTTAGGACAACTTTGATGAACTTTTATGATCCATTACAAATGTTGACTACCATATATATATATATATATATATATATATATATATATAGACAATATAAACGGTTTAAAAAAAATACTAAGCACCACAACATTTTTTGAATAATAAGAAATGTTTTTTAAGCAGCAAATCAGCATGTTAGCATGATTTCTGAAGTTTGGAGCTTTGCATCACAGTACTAAATTACATTTTTAAATATATTAAGATAGAAAACTGCTAAATTTTACAGTATTTGTAAACAAGTAAACGCAGCCTTGTTGAGCAAAGAAAAACAACTTACATTCAAACATGCATTTATGAATCTATCTTTCTGATAAACCATCTTCCTGGAGATCATTCTTCAAACAGCAATATTTTTGTCACAGCTGGTATGACTGCATATTCAAAACCGGATTGACTTGACTGCTGTGACTGCTGCACCTCAGTAATGAATGCACCTTTTTTCCACACAATAAACCTGGTATTCTTATATAAAATTGACCTAAATAAGTGCATTTCAGCATCCTTAATGGCACATCATGCTCAGGAAGACTTCAGTTTCCACATGGCCAGATTCCCGAATACACCTCATCCCATCTAACTGTGCGGGGAATAGAACACCATTTCATATTTGTGCGAGACATTGCATCCAAATCAATACTAGCTCAGGCATGATGGAGGGCATCTTCCCAAGGGTCTTTCGGTAGCTGCCTGTGCCAGAACAAGCCTGAGGTAGAGATGTAGCCACAAGGTCACGCATATTTCAGTGGAACCTACACAGGAGTCAATGCCCGCAACGATTCACCCCACCCATGTCTACATCCCCGTCCCAATACAGCTGTCAGTCAAATAAAAGATGACCAGAGTAGCGTACACACCCTTAACGGCTGTCAGATCCATTTTGGAGAACACTCCCTCAGACAGACACAAAAACACAAACAGCTATTAGAGCTGTCAGCCTCCATTCACAGACGGAGCAACTGAAAGTATCTCTCCCCTCCTCTCAACAGTCCCTCATAAACACATTAATGCAGACAAACAAAAGACAAGCGTAGCAGGTAATCATTCCATCACAGGAATATAAATCAAGCTCAGCGCAGCATTAAGAACTAAAATCAATTTCAATCTTTTTGCTTTTAGCTTCCCTTCCTCCTTTACAAAATCTCCATGGTGATGGATCAATCACTCCGCCCTCCATCTCAGGGATATTGTATTAAGAGTTAGATTTCTCTGAGGTTGAACGCTAACGGCCTCTCAGCAGTTTCGGATCAGGCTCTTAGGAGGGGACAGATGAAGAACTGTAATCCTTTTATAGCTGAGTCCGAGTTAGGATATTCTATTAGCTAGAATGGCTTGACTTTTCTGATTTATAGCGTAACTTGTCCAGCTCACAGCCAGGGAGATGATAGAAATCAGCAGTCAATCAATTCAAGCCATTGACCCTGTATAGTCAGGTTTAATGATTAAGAGAAAGCGAGAGTGAAAAAAGAAAGCTCCAGTGATCCAAAAATGATCCAAAACTTAGATGGATACTCAAGTAGATATTTTACAGTGGCCACACAATTTATTTATTTATGTAATTTGTATTAATGTTTATAATTTTATTTGTAAAAAAAAAAAAATTCTATTTATTCTTTTTAATTTTGGTTTAATATTGGTTATTAGTTATATATAGTATAGTTATATAGTAGGGTTAATAGTGTAGTTATTTTTATTTCAATTTAAGTTTTACTTAAATTTACATTTTAAATGTATTTAATTACAAACATTAATATTTTAGATATGTATGTATTTTTTCAATAGTTTTATTTAACTATAGCAATACTTGTAGGCAGCATAATTATGATATTGATACCTTCTTCTGGCAAAATACAGCATTGTATATGTAAATCCTTCACAAAAAAATCCAATCCAGAATGCATTTTAATTGTGAAAAATTGTATTCACCATTACTAACAGTAATTTAATATTATTCAATTGCGCCCAAATGTCTATGTATTATACAGTCATGGCCAAAAATGTTGGCACCCCTGAAATTTTTCCCGAAAATCAAGTATTTATTACAGGAAAGTATTGCATTACTACATATTTTGACATAATGTCACACAAAACTCCAAAAATGGGCTGAACAACATTTAAATAATTGTGGATAAATAAGATTGTTTCAAGCATGTGACCTCCTTTAAAATCTCCTGGGGCAAGTAACAGGTGTGGGCAATATAAAAAAAAGGTGTAAAGTTCACTTGTGCTGTGTCCGAAATCGCTTACTTCCCAACTATATAGTACGTGAAAAACAGTATGCAAGGTGAGAAGTATGTCCGAAATCATAGCATTCAAAATTCAGTAGGCGAGAAGTACCCGGATGACCTACTGCTTACGGCCGAATTCTATAGTAGGCATACCACGGACACTTTTCTATCCCATAAGGATCTGGGAGACGAGGCGTCATATTCGAAAAATGGCGGAAAGTGGAGATGCGGCTCATTTCACCTCAGGAAAAAACGTTGTTTATTGTGATTAAATTACACTTGTTTAACACAATCTAAATAAACGGATGACTTATTGAAAGTTTAATTTGTTGCGCTGTTGTGACGACTCATGACACGTGACAACATCAATATGGCGGATGTAGTACATCCGAATTCCATTCATACTACCCCAATTCATACTATATAGAACGTACTTTTTAACAGTTAGGTAGTTCGGTTTTAAATGTAGTACCTACTTACGCAGTATGCGATTTCGGACGCAGCAATGGTCTTTGCATTGGGTGTCTATGTGTGCCACACTAAGCATGGACAACAGAAAGAGGACAAGAGAACTGTCTGAGAAAAAATGTCAACAATCTCAAGGTTCTCCAAAGATGTAGAATTGCCTTTGTCCACAGTGCGCAACATTATCAAGAAGTTTGCAACCCATGGCACTGTAGCTAATCTCCCTGGGCATAGACGGAAGAGAAAAATTGCTGAAAGGTTGCAACGCAGGATAGTCCGAATAGTGGATAAGCAGCCCCAAACATGTTCCAAAGAAATTCAAGCTGTCCTGCAGGCTCAGGCATCAGTGTCAGCGTGAACTATTCATCGACATTTAAATGACATGGCAGGAGACCCAGGAGGACCCCACTGCTGACACAGAGACTTAAAAAGCAAGACTACAGTTTGCCAAAATGTACTTGAGTAAGCCAAAATCCTTCTGTGTGGACAGATGAGACCAAGATAGAGCTTTTTAGTAAAGCACATTATTCTGAAATAGAGTTTACCGAAAATGGAATGAGGCCTACAAAGAAAAGAACAAATGTGATGGAGGTTCAAAGATGTTTTGGGGTTGTTTTGCTGCCTCTGGCACTGGGTGCCTTGACTGTGTGCAAGGCATCATGAGAATTACCTGAGGATTACCAAAAGATTTTGTGTCGCAGTGTAGGGCCCAGTGTCAGAAAGCTGGGTTCGCATTCGAGATATTGGGTCTTTTAGCAGGACAATGACCCCAAACAAACTTCAAAAAGCACCCATAAATGGATGGCAACAAAGTGTTGGACAGTTCAGCACAGCGCTGTGCTGCCAGCAATGAGTCCACATCTAAATCCCATTGAACACCTGTGGAGAGTGGTCCAAAACTCCAGGTGTAAGAAGCTTATTGATGGTTATAGGAAGCAACTGATTTTTTTGTTACAATACACACAAAGGGAATACACATGTATTGTACTGTATATAGCAAAACATGTGTTAATGCAATCATTTTTTGTGAGAAATACTTGATTTTCTGGGGTGCCAACAATTTTGGCCATGACTGTGTATACTTGGTTCTTACAGAATCACCAGAGACAAAGCATTTTCCAGAGCAGAAAATGCCTGCTACACTGAAAAATATTGGCTGATTGTGATTGTTAATGTCAAACTCAGGGACAGCAAGGGTTGGATGAATCTTGCATGATCTTCACTAGAGCGGCGTTATTTAAGCTACGAGTGACTCAGTCAATTATATCAGGTTCTGTGATGCTGCTTATTTACAGCAGGCACTGGGTATTGAGATAGCTCAAGGTTCTAGAAGAGAACTAGAGAGAAGACAGATAACAAGGGGAAAATAAATCACATTCAACATGATTCTGCAGTAGAAGATTAGCAGCTCTGCATGTGCATGTACTGTATGTCTGAGATTAGATAACATCTCTAACTGCGTGAAAAAGTCCCATGCTGATACCAAATACGAAATATTTAACTTGAAATGCATGACATTTGGCATAAATAATAACCTATATGAAGGTTACAAATAAGATTTTTGTACATTTCAAGGAAAAAAATAAGCCGATTTAAAAACAGAAAAACAGAAATCGACATAATTGTTTTTATGTCTTGAATGAAGTCAGGCCAAGTATTTTTGATGAGTTTTAGAATGATGGATTTATGAATGCCACATAACAAGAGAAAAACTGCAAATACAAAAGCAATTTTCTATGGTCAAATGCTATGAACGCTGTGTGAAGGACAAAAGAAGCTGGCCAAACTTGCTGAATAAAAAAAAAAAAAGGAAATTAAAGTACACAGTTCATAAATCCTCTATGGCAACAGACATATTAAAAAAGATAAAGCACAGATGGGCCGCTAGTAAATTTGCATTGTAAATCAAAGATTTACAGCTACTTGTAAATCTCTTCAGAGAAGGGTACGAATTATGAGGGGGATTAATGTTTGATCCCCTTAATTAAGGCTTTAACACCATCCTCCAAAAAGAGAGTCAAAACAGAAGGTTGGACAGAATTAAACAAATATTCTTTTAAAGTATATCGTACGTGTCAGCAAGGTTTTCAAAAGTTCCAGTAGCCACAAGTTAGGATTAGTCAGACAGACAGGCAGAGGTTGCGTTGGCTTGAGATGGTAATCATGGAAACAGAAAGAGTTAGTGTTTTAGTCCTAATATAGCTATGCATTTTTAATTTAAAGTCTCTCTTTCAAAACAATGAACCAAAAACTACATTAATTTTTTCATCCAAATAGTAGCTCTCTTAAACAAAACTATACTAATTAGACAAAAAACAGGGTTTAAAGCTATTTTTTTCCGTAAATGAGTGCTGTTTAATTTGATTATTTCTAATTGACAACAAAAAAAATTACTATTGTACATTTTTACCATGATTTACAGGGGAAAAATCTAATTCAGTGTAAAATAGTTTGTATTAAAAAAAATAAATAAATAATAATATATATATATATATTAATATATGAGATTAAAAGACTATTTAAGGATCACATTTCAGCCACAAAACACTAAGGGGCAGTTTCCCGAACAGGGTTTAAGACTAGTCCTAGATTAAAATAAACGTTAAGAGCTGTCTAAACTGGAAAAGGCTTGCACTGAGATATCTTAAAATACATCATTGCCATTGTTTGGTCTTAAAATGCTCACAGATAATGCATTTTTGTAAGACATGTTTCTAAAAACTCTTAAATGTCCTAAATTAGCAAAGGTCTAGTCCTGGCTTAATCTAATTCCTAAACGGGAAACCGGCCCTAAATGCCATTTTAAATCTTTGCAATATCCTGTCATACCATGTTTTACATTTTTTTTAGTTTGATCACTTTTTCTTTTTATGTATTTTGCAGGTACAGTACATAATAAATATGCTGTTTAATTTGTATATAAATATATATGTTATACTGAATGAAAATGGCACATTATTTCACCTATATTTTGACTTTTTTTTTTTTTTTTTACAAAAATTATTTGAAGCATTAAAGTAGACACTATTCTTACATTTAATGTCATTCCATCGGTGTACATAAAATCACTTTTTACACACTTTTTGTACTCTTAAAAACAGTCAACATCCCTAAAACTGTTTAATTCACACACCACTTCAGCTGTAATCATCACAACAATGGAAACATCTTTAGTACACAACTGCTCAACAAGTTTCAAAATAATTTGCTTCCCCAAATAACAAACGCATTATCACTAACATGACAGTCTGTGCCAAAATTTGCATATGTGACACTGTTTAAATTTTGGAGCAACACACGCTTGGATGAGCTGATCTTTTTTTTTTATTGGATCTGAAGTGTTTTCACAGGAACTGGTTAACATTCAAAATGTCAAGTGTTAGTGGCTATGTGAGCAGCCTTGAGCACCAAGGCATAAAATGTGCTCAAAGTGCAATTGTTCAGAGACTCTCTTTCGACAAAATCCCTGAACCACCTCTAAGAGCCCAAAGCTAAGAGCTGAACCTCTGAGAAGAGGAAATGATATCCTCTCACCAGCCATTCAAATTCAAATGTTATCTGTGATTAAACCTTTAGGGGTGGTAAGCGTTATCTCCTCATCCCTTTGAATGCACTTAAAATAAAAGTGCAAAAGACTGCAAAAACACACACACCAACAACAGCAAGACATCAATCTCCTACAAAGGCTTTTAATGGCATCCATTTTAAACCTCATCCTGAGAATTTTAATCAAGTGCCATGGGCACATGAAAACAAACTGACTCCGGAGTTTCACAGAGTTCACTTTCTTCCCAAAAAAGCTTGGATTATATAGAAAGATCATGCAGCCATGGGGTGATTTTCTCTGCCGCTCTAGAAATCAAGGCCTCTGTTAAGGGAAATTGATTTTCTTTAAAGACAACGCGACAGAGGAAAGGCCAGAGTTTCTTTTCTTGCATGCTACGAGTAAATTGGGTAGGCCAGATAGTTACTGGAGCTTATCTAAGGGTCAGACAGTCTATCATGGGTTACACAGCTGGGAAATGCAGATTCAGGACAGCAATGGACTACAATGGGCTTTTCACACTTCAGACTGTTACACTGTTAAAGTTGTGGTGTGGAAGTAGTGCACTTACTTAGGATGTCCACTATTGTTTCAAACTTTTGGGTCAATAAGATTTCAGTATTTTAAAGATATTGAATTGAGCAGGGTGCATTAAACTGATCAAAATGGACACGTAACAAAATATTTATATTTCAAATAAATACTGCTCTCTATTTAGCACTAGAAAAAATTGTTTTCAACATTTATTTTTGAAGGATCAAGTGACACTAAAAACTGAAGTAATGAGTTTTTGCCATCAAAGGAATAAAACATATAGTAAACATCTATTTTAATGTATTTTTGATCAAATAAATTCAGCCTTGGTGAGCATAACACCTTTTTTTATTAAAACATAAATATCCTTCTGACCCCTAACCTTTTAGTAATATAGTAATGCAAGGAGTTATTGGTTAAGACTCACAAGTTCAAAGTCTGTCTGGGTCATGTCGCATTTCCTCTCTCTAACCCACTTTCCTCCCTGTAAATAAATGCTAAAAATGTAATGCATAAACATAATCCAGAGTTATCTTGTTTCACACTGTTCACATTTTCCCTTGGGTAAGTAATTAATCCTAGATATTCAGGTTTCAAGATTTCACACTGTGCATTTGTAAACCCCAGTTTAATATTCCTATTTGCATATTTATGAGGTCAATAACACTGATTGGAGGAATACGGTTTGTAGAGGAGAGCACACATTTTTAATAACCGCTTGTGGCTGTTTTTAAGTCGCTTAAAAATGTACAACAATACATTCTAGTTACGGCATTTTCCTTCATCCTTCTGTGATTCAGTGCCAAAATTGGAAGATGGTGACTTGGGGTTAAGTTTAGAAAAAGCCTCAAAATCCATACCTTCAAGAAAGACTGCAATATTCCAAGGAAATATGTTTGCATACAAAATATAAGCATTGCCATTGAAATAAGCAGCTCCATTATACAGTGTTGTTTACCCAACGGTGAAACTCATCTGTAATTTGACAGGATAGTATATAAACAATTGGCAAACTCACCAAAGAACATAAGAATTATGGGTACTTTTAAACCAACCTTGCAGGGAGACCTGCTCAATATCATCTGCCTGAAGAGTCCAGCCATTCTGAACACATTTATGAGATTTTGCCTTGCTGTCTACTGGAATTTCTAGCATTTTAAAAACTATTTGAAGTATAGAGACAGATAAATTAAATTAAGAGGTTCTTTAAAAGCTTTAAGCTTTAATTACATCTCTGTGGTACTATCTGGCAGCGTGAGGACGGGAGGAAGACCCGTACAGCGGGCTAAAGAACTATAGCCAGGCTCTGTCAATTAAAATCCCTGGACAAAGGAAAATCCTAGCTCCTGGACAGAGCCAGAGAAGATATCTTATCTACCAAAGGTGTTTTTCCATTCGCGGGAAACCACTTGTCCCATGATCTACCCCATGAGCTTCATTAACAAACTCGAGCTAACATTTAATTCCATTTCTTCAGATACAGAGGAAAACTCTATGACCACAGGGTAAAGGAGAGCAATAACTGTGATTAATGGAATCAAAGAGAAAATAATGCTATGTTTATATTTGTGTATAAATCATGCACGTCTAAATTCTCATTGGGTGAGTTCAGTTCATCCTGACTGCACTTTAACAGAATTTATATTAATGCATTCTGCAGTCTACAGTACATATTCTATTATTAGCATCTTAGTCATATTGCTTTTTCAGTCATTTCGTGAAAGAAAAAAGCAACTAGATGAGTTTACCTCATAAGCAGCATCCCTTCACCTTGGTAATGTCACTGTAATAAATGCCTCGAGTGGCTTACTGCTGAAATATATACATGCTTGTATGCATTCATGGGAACAAATTGTTTTTCTGTTCACAGACAGTGCACATGTATAGAAGTCGCATGATTTGCATTTACTCAAGCAAATGGTAGTGCTTGCAAGACAGCAAAAAAATTATTAGTTCTAGGAAAGCTTATGTTTAAAAATATCGGCTGCTTTGAATATTGCAATATTGTTTGCTGTGCTTTTATAAGGGCCAAACCGGTGTGCAATTATTGCAATGGCATCATTGCTGTCAGTTACTTTTGAATGTATTCCATTAAACATAAGGAAAATAAAAATAATATTTTATTTAATTAAATTAATACAAAAATCTACATAGGACATAAAAACGAAACTGCAGATGGTGAAAAATCTTTTAAGGAATCTTCACGGTGTTGCTTGCAAGCACTGCAACAATCTGATGCCAGACCTGTTTGCACTGACACATTCACTCCCCCAGAGACCTTGTGTGACCGCTTTCATTTTCACATAAATCCTCTGACAAATGTCATCCTCAACACCTCTGCATACCCACATCAGAGCGCCGGATGACAAAAAGACACAGGCAACTTCCTGAAGCAAACATGGGAGATGACAGAACAAAGAGCAGACTCTTCCCACCGCTGTCATCTTGAATCTTTGAGCAGACGGCACAGAGGTTAGGACAATCCCAACAGTTTCCTGTAAAGAAGGTGGACACGGGCCGCTCTTTATGTGTAATAACTAAAAGATTTCTCTCTCCTCTGTTTTCAGAGTTTGCCCAAATAAGTATAACATTGTTGAAATAGGAACACAATGTAAATGCATATATACGTACAGCTTTATTTATTCTTTTTTTTTTTTTTTTTTTAAGAAAATTATTTTTTTAGCAAGGATGCATCACATTGTTACAATACACCATTGTTCTTTTAATCTTTTAATTTGTATTATACTCCACAAAAATATTGAGCGGACCATGTGACAAAATTATATTTTTAATATTAAAACAGAAAACAATTATAAACAAAATATATTATACAAGTGTAATAATATTATGATTATAAATATAATTATATATATTTATAAATATAGGCCTAATAATATGTATGTGTAATATATATATACTGTATGCATGTGTAAATATGTGCGCATTTCTGTGACAAATGTGCATAATGAGACGTGTATTACATAGGTATTATAAGGAGAAGGTGATTTTTACGTATTACTTTTTTTGGAAATCTTAAAAAGGCTGTAGTTTACTGTAAGGGGTAGGGTTGGTGTAGAATTACACCTATGGAATGGCTTGTGTGTGCATGTGTGTAGTTACCGTATTTACCAGCAGGGGCTAAAGGGCTACCATGTTAACAAACCAACCTTGACCCAGAGTCAAACAAACCCAACGTCAGTCCAGGAATAGCCAGTCTGTTTCTCTGTTCGTCAGCTACCTCGGTAATGAATGTTGCTGGCCTTGTTTTTTGAACTAAAATTTCCATGTACCATCCACCCACAAAATTAATGTATTAGTAATACTCTTCCATTTTAAATGAACATACAGTACTTGTGAAGTCTGTTGACAAACTGCATCTTCCTCCCTGGAGCAAAACAACAAAATACTCCCCACCTCCGTCCTCCTTTCTGACAATCACTTGTGTTCCAAGGGTGTTTATTAACACAAGCACATAGAGCACTGTGTAAAAGGCCACATAAATCTGTCCTCCCACTCCTGTCCAGTTCCTGTCCAAACACGGCATGAATGTACGGTGGATCTCTTGCTCTGCCTTTGGCCCACTTCTACAGGAGGAGCTTTCCAAAAGAGGATGTTTCACCATTATGTATAATATCATAAAATGACATTTTTGGCATAAAAGACTAATATTATAGTATTATTACTCATACTTCAGCTCAGCAATTTGTGCAATTTTTTATTTTTATTACACTTTTTTTTTTTGTCCCAAGACACAAAGACCTAGCCTGGGCCCGCCCATACTTCCTTTGACGCTACATTCATTTCGCGAGCAAAGTTAGTCTGGCCAAGCTGCCGTTTTAGAGCATTTCTGTTCCCAAAAAAGTGGGAACCGATGAACCAATCGTTGGACTCTTCTCTGTTTTGAGAAATTTTCATGACAGGTTTGCTTTGAAAACGAAGCAGAAGTAATTAAAGTATAAGTAAAGACATTTTTCTACTGTTTTAATGAAGCTAGCTACAATTGGTTACGGTGGCTTCAGGTTCCGTCGCCACGCATACGTCATCGGAATGAGTGGTCTGATTGGTTGAAGATTCGTCCAGTAGTATACAGAGGCATCTGATGGATGCAGGTTAAGCCCGCCTCCCAGAAAGCATGTAGTAAGGTACTGTAGCTTGGCCAGACTAAGCTCCTATGAGCTTTACAGTCGCGGAAGCCAGGCTAACAAAGACCAGTAGGTAGACTAATGACACCTTAGCAACAGCATAGAAATATGCTAAAAACACTAAGAACACTTAAGGGATAGGAAATCATTCCTTACTCTAATTGACAATCCCTGGCTCATCCATTATGCTCTAATTTAAATGAAAGTTATAGCTGTTGTTACTTGAAAAAAATCAAACGCGCGCACATACAGTACATACACACATGATTATAGTGCATGAGGTCAAGAAATTATGAATAAAATTATACACTTATGCAATTTGCAGATGCTTTTAACCAAAGTGACATTTGCTGTATTTAAGATTTACTTTTTTCCCAATGCATGTATTTCCTCTGACCCATGACCTTGGCACTGCTAGCACCATGCTCTAATGTTTGATCTACATGAAGACTTCATATAATGTACAGAGTAGCGTGCCTTAAAAATAAATGTTAGGAATATGACGTCAGATACTTTAGTTTACACCACCCGCCTGCCAAATGCTTGAATACTTCTTACAAATGGAAATCATTGATTTCCTAAATTCTAACCAATTTGAATTCAATCTATATTTTTCAGTGGAGTGGGGGCTGGGCGCTAGGTTACTAACACATTACTGGAGTCATGGGAACAAGTGTTAAGTCTGTCGTCATGACAACCCAGAACAGCCCTTCAGGATCACGGCTGAATGAATTCAGTGTCTTTAAGGCGAAATCTGACATTTTGCTTCATGGAAAGTGATACTGTATCAGCTTGACCCATCTGGAATGCACTCATTAATTACTCTCTTCATTAGGGTTCAATAATGTGTCAGATAAAGAAGATCGGACCAGACAAAACAAATTACCTGCTATTCTGGAACAAATATTCAAAAGCATTATTCAGAGATTACAAAAGATAATGAATGAACTGTATAGAATAGGCTGAAACCAATGGCGCTCTTTAAGAGACATTTTAACAGAGAACTTTCACAAAAAACGTAGGTTCTGAAGCTTTGCTCCAGGAATAGCTTGTTTCAAAATGGTTTGCGTTCCTTGAAAATCTCACCCAATGACTTCTTTGACTTTTACACCTCACTTTCACCTGAAAATCATCTTCCGTAGCCATCGCTTTCGATATTCATTGACTTCATAATTCGGATGGTGAGAAGCAGACAACTGCTCCCCTGAAGGCTATCAGGCCATTCTAGAATTGGATGAAACGCTGAAATATTCATGACAGGCTGATAGACTCAAAGCATTCTGTAGTTCAGCCGGCTTTCTCCCACTGATAGAACATTAGTGGCTGTTATGGAGAGAGGAAATGGACTTGAAAATGACCAGTTTCTTTATTTAAGAGGCATCAGTAAATATTTAAAAGGATGCTGTAAATTTCACATGTTTCAGAGAATAGCCATATTAAAATCTCTGTGACCAAGAGACAGAAAAATGTAATAAAAAAGGTGTACTGTATATTATTTAATAATATTATTTCTGCTTTTTCATTTATATTTTAGTTTAGTTTTAATAACATCAAAAATAATAACAATTACAGTAACAATGATCTTAATTTTATATATATTGTAGCGTTTGGTCCAATCGGGCACAAACTATTTGTTAGATTTAACAAATTTTAACAATCTTTGGTGCCACTTTCAT
>JAUMHR010000062.1:13363599-13375628 GCA_032361145.1 Enteromius fasciolatus | reverse complement strand
AAAATGGTAGCCCTGTGGATATCTACATAGTTGCAAGCATCTTTATTTAGTCTGTACTTATTATGAATCGCTATCTTTATTATAACAACAATAGTTAAATCTTATTTATTTATATATATATATATATATATATATATATTTTTTTTTTATGCAAATTAAATACATTTTTCAACAAAACAGTAAATTGTTATAAAATGTATTATCTTTGCAAATCATTATCTTATTACAATAATAACAATTACAATAATCAATTAAATAAATTAATACTTTTCTAAGATAATACATATTATTAATAGTGTTGTAGAAATAGTAGTAATAATAAATATTAATATTATTATAAAAAGCTTGCAACACACTGTAATGGTAGCAAACATTTTTATTTTTATCATCTGCATCCTTTTTTTTCTTTTGTGCTACACCTATTTTTACACGTAAAATGCTGCACACTTCTCATTTAAGAATAAATGGCTGTTAAAAGATGAGTATATGCAAACATTAAATAAGCTGTAAACACTGTTTTGCATGCTGTTTTTAAAATCTCTTTCACGTGTGAAAACCTGGATCAAAGAAATCCTCTTCCAACAAACACAACATTTAATTTACCTACAGCAGACGTTTTTCGCTTCCTGAAATAACATGACTATCAAGGCATCGTTCCCCGTAACATCACTCTGTGGTTTGTGATGCATCTCCAGCGCCAAGTCTTGATCAAAAAAACAGAAATCACTAGAAGTCTGCCACAAGCACCCTATCCATCACTATGCACTGACAAAAGAAGAGGGATGAAAGGAGGATGAGAGGGAGAGGTGGGAAACGGAGGGATAGCCGAGCTGGCTGATTATACCCCCTGCCTGCTGTGCCTTGTTGGATGGGATCAAACAGGCCCCGGCTCTCCCATGAGATTATCTAACGGGGTGTGTGTGTAAATGAGGGGTGCCCAAGGCTGCCTGCCATCTCCATATTCACAGCAGGAGAACCTACAGCGAGCTGGTGCAGCTGGCATAACATTATCCTTTGGTCTGAGGTGCGAGCTTCCTTCTGTACAGAACATGCAAGAAGACTGCAACCATCTGTCATGACACCTATAGCATAATCCGTCTTGTTTGTGTGCTGTTGCTTTACACATACAGTTACTTCAACAGGCATTAAGGTACTAATTGTACTTTTTAAAGAAATAGCTTTGAAAGAAAATTACTGCTGTGTGAGTTACTTTCTTTCATGAAACACAAAGGTAAAAACTTTTTGCTTTTCTCCACACATTCAAGTCATATTGTGTTAAGGCCCATTCAAGGACGAAAAGTACCATAAAAGCAGTTAATAATGACTTCTTCACTATAATAATAGTTTTGAATACTGCTTACTAAAATTCTTACAGCTTCTCGGTTCTTATGTGTGTATGAACATAATCCTCCCTTAGCAAGACTAAGAATATAGCACACAAATAATATGGATTACTTTTATGAAAATTCAACGATTTTATAATGTGATTGACTTTGAAAATCAGATTGAGGATTTGTTTTTAAACAATATATGTAGGCTACATTACATAATTTTACCGTAATTTTATGGAAGTACATCATTTTTGGAAATGAAACCAACAGTGAATTTATTATTTACAGTGAATAACCATAAAATAACACTCCCAAAATGACCAGCATTACATTTCAAATGTGTTGTTTCTTCTTATTTATTTCTTATAAATTTGTACATCAGGGTACAGTTAGTTAAAACCATAAAACCAATGTGTTTTTTTTATTTTACTAAAATTTTTACAATTTTTTAATTTTTTTTAATTTTTATATTTACTTGTCCTATTGTTCGTCATGTGCTATTTTTATCCTGTCTGTTTACTTGTCTTTAATAAGCTAAAAAATGTATTTATATTAGTTGTAGGGCTCAGTAACTTGTAAAATACTCTTAAAAAGCAACAAGAGAGTTGGTGACTGCTGTCCTTCCAGAAAGAAATCGTAATAATTTATTTTGCTATATCATCCTACACTACACTTACAGTGATTTTGCGTGTGCCTTTTTAGAGTTTAAAATCATCACTGTATGCTTTGACTGCATGGTACACCAGCAGTTTAGATATTCTTCATTCTGTGTTAGCAGAGAGAATTTCACAAGGGCTTTAAGCATTAAGGTGAGTAAATAAATGACAGAATTTTCATTTCTGAGTGAACTACTGCTTTAAGCATTCCAGCGAATCCAGAACAAACTGAAAATGATCAAGTCTACTGGGGAATTCAGCTTGAAGGTAAACCGCAAAATCACTTCCTGTCTGTTGACGTCTCAGAGCCAATGCATGCACATTAGTCTTTAATATAGTCTGCTGGTGTTCTTTGAAGTGGATCCTCTCGAGACAGATCCACTTCATCTGAGGCTTTTGAAAATCTAGCTCACCTGTTGGGTTCTGCCCAAAATACACTCTCACTCTGCTCTACTTCACTCAGCCCAGGAAACCTGGTAACCATTAATACCAGTAACCCAGAGGTCATTTACTACAACACATTTATCAGCCAGAAATCCTCCATATTGCTGATGACTCACTCAAGCAAACAGTGGTTAATGTGTATGTAAAAAAACACAAATAACAACAAATATTAAATATATACACACTTAAAAAAAAAATTTAAGAATTTATTTTAGCTATATTTAAATAAATTTAGTTCCTGGTTAATCAATTAAATTTGTTTATTTAAATTTAGCTAAAATAAATTGATTGCAACAAATTACCTTAAAAAAATGAGTAAATTTGAGCAAATTTTTACTGTATTGCCGAATAAAAATTTATATAAAACAACACTATTTATTAAAATAAAAAAGGAAATATAAATGCATAATACAGAAAATACTGTATAAATGTGTTTACAATATATAAAAACAAATATTTCACAAATGATTTTCTGTTTAAATTTCTTATAAATTTATATTATATATTTAATTTACATAAAATAAATAAACAAAAATGTATATAAATATATGAAATAAAACACAGAAAACAGATTTGAAGTCTGATTCTGTTCAGCAAGTAAACCAAGTAGAGATGGTTACTGTACAGTATGTGTGGTCTTTTAAAGATCAAAGCGCTTACTTCAAGAAGCAACAAATGACTTTTTATGTCCATCAAGCCCTTAAAATTTGGATTAGTAATTATAACTCAAACGGACGTTTAATACAGACCTGTTTGTGTGATGTGTGAATCAACAAACGACCACAAAACACATCAGTACCACCAAAGGAACATACATGTGGCTAATAAACCCCACCAGAAGAAAACATGAAACAGTTCATGGTTCCTAAAGTGGCCAAACCTTTGCCACCTGGAGATACTGAATAAAATGTCAGTCAGATATGTTTTATACATAGCTACAGTATATGCACCTCTCGCTCTGCCTTTACTCTACTTAGAAACTGCAAAACTGTGGTGATAGTTTTACAAATATTTGGAAAGCTTTTAGGGGTGAAATCAATGGATTGTGGAGGCTAAGTTTAGCTTATAGACCACAGAGAGCTGTAAACAGTGGTTGGATTTTAGCCATAGGTTAACCTCAGGCTGTGTGTACGCAGGGCAGTGATGTTAGTTGAGGTAATGGTTTTATGTTAGACTAACAGCTCTAAACATCTAATAGCCCTCAGAAATCTGTAAACATGGAACAAAAAACAAACTACCACAAGAGCCTTATATTCAGCTGAGAATGTGTGAAAAAGGCCAGTGAGGAGGACTAAAACTTGTAATATTTCAAAATGGTGTTGTTGTGTGATTAAAAACACTATAAAGTAATTCTGTTTCATATTTTTAGCTATTTTTTTTTAGACACCGGCAGTAGAGAAAAGATGGAATTTTATTGGACTTAAATTCAAACCTATCCTTCACATATAAAAACCACTAAGCCATGGCTAAGACAATCAGAACATAAAACTATTTAACAATTTGAGTTTAAAAGTTAAGATACCAAAAATGTATTGTGAGTACAATTTTTAAAAAGCATAATTTATTTATAATGGATTTTAAAATGTATTAATTTAACGAACGTAAACTATTATTTGTATTAAGCAAGGATGAACGAAATAATCAAAAGTGACAGGTAAGGTATTTATTTAAGGAAATGCTGTTTTTTTCAAGCAGCATTAAAGCAGCAGAACTGTTTTCAACATTAATAAGAAGAAATGTTCCTAAAGCAGCAAATCAGCATATTAGAATGATTTCTGAAGAATCATGTGACACCGAAGACTGGAATAATGATGCTGAACATTCAGCTTTGCCATCACAGGAATAAACTACATTTTTAAAATATATTAAAACAGAAAACCGATGTTTTATTTGCAACAATATTTAACAATCGTACTTTTCTTCAACTGTATTTTTGATCCAATAAATGCATCTTTAGTGAGCACAGTAGACTTTTTTCAAAATCAGCTGGGTTTAAATTAACATCTGATCCCATAGTTTGATAAAAAAAAAATAAAAAAAAAATAAACACTTTTCAAAATATATTTTGTGTTTCGAAAAAGAAGGAAAATCACACATGATCGTGAGTAAGTGATGACAGCATTTACATTTTTGGGTGAACTGTCCCTTTAATTATCAGGACGGAGGGGAGGACCGCAAAGTGTTGGGCTCTCTGTGTCAACTGAAGGAGAACATATGGCTTTCCAGAGGCCTCAGAGGAAGAAGCAGCTCAGTCTTGACAGCCCCTTCATTTGCACCAATAGCACTTCTTATAAATAAGACAAAAATAAACAGTGACAACTGATGTAAAACTGCCAAGAAGAGAACGCAAAACCGGATATTCACTCCCAGCTTGTCTTTTAAATGCAGAGTACATGTTTCTATTTTTGACTAAAGAGCTATTGTACAGAGTTCAGCTGAAAGAAAGAGAAAGCCACCGTTTCGTCTTATCCAGCTTTAAGCCTGAGACGCAGCAGGAGATCACCAAGCATGTATAATTCATCCTGAATAAAATCCCATACTCTGCATTTTAGGGAAAAGAATGAATTATAGAAACATTACAAATCACCAGCAGCGCTCCAAGAGGAATAGATTACGGTTTCACCCGTGCTGCCACAGGAAATACTGACAGAGCTAAAGACTGACAGATGCGACAGTCCTTCTAGAAGCTTCCCAGGTGGCACAAGTTTCAATTCCAGTCCGGCGAATATAAAGTGTTGAAACCAAGCACACAACCTGAGGGACACCCAGTGCTGAGAAATGCTGAAAAATGTATGGAATCCAATTGGCCATTATTTCTTTACCCAGAATCCCTCACTGCATGACCTCAGCTAGACTCACAATAACAAAATCTGGGAAATGCTCTGGCTGGATCAGATTATGAAGTCCATAACAGTATAGTGTAGCTGCAGAGGGACACATTACTACAGGTCAGATCATAAACTGGTTATAGCAGTACAAAAAGCTGCCCGGTGGAAAATGTGTATTCTATTTTGTCTGATTTCTCTTCCCCTTATTTTACAGGTACAAACATTATTAGACCTCTGATATAAAGCAAAAGCAAACAAAGCCCATAAAGAACATCACAGACAGTTTGTACGTTCTCTCTGTGTGTGTGTGTGTGTGTGTGCACTTACACAACAGACACAGTGAAAGGAAAAGATTAGATAAAAATAACATGTACTGGCTTGTCAGCCTGAATGAGCCATAACATGCAGTAAAACCAGACTACATCCTCTAAACATTTCTTCCCTCCATCACTGCCATCTACCCTCATTCAAAGCATCCCTCCATCGTTATAAGGCCAGACAAGAGCTTCAGAAAGACTCATAAAATATACACTAATTATACTATAAAATACTGAAAGAGTTCAGCCAGACATGAAAAACGTTTTCTTGCCCTCATGTCATTATGACCCACTTAAAGTATTATTTATTAATCATCATTAAAGGAATAGCACTTAGTTCACCCAAAAATGACAATACTCCAGTTGCTCCAAACCTGTACAATTCCTTCATCCTTTTAAATAAAATAAGTTATTTTGAAGAATGATGATACCCAAACAAAAGATGGCATTCATTGACTTCCATGGTATTTTCCCCATATTATAGATGTCAATGGCTACCGTCAACTGGTTACCAACATCCTTGTGAAATTCATACAAGTCTGCAACAACTTAAATGATGGCAATTTTCATTTTTGGGTGAACTGTCCCTTAAACTGAGTGAAACTGGCACTGTTTACTGGTAATCTTTCTTACAATACAAAAAAATAGTAATTAATAATAATTCATGCATTGCGATTTTAAATGTAATGACGTTATTTTTTGTGAATTTCAAATAACGGTCATATTTATTCGGTGTTGAAATACTTGAAGTGCAAAAGTCATACTGTATGGTGCTTCTCTGTTGCTTTTGTCCATTTTGTAGTCATCCACTTACTTTATGGAAAACAGAAGTCTTCTTTTTTCTGCTTCATGGAAGAAAGAAAATAATATGAAGTTGAAATGACATGAGTGTGAGTAAATGATGACAAAATGGGTGAACTATTCCTTCAAAGAGCACTGGAAGTGAGTCTTATGGAGCAATTATAAAAACAGCCAACAGCTTGACATGCTGTCTCTCAGAAACCACTGAGCCATATCGTGTTCACTGTCAAAAGCTGGAATACAAGATTACTGAACACTGTGCAGAACAGTACTACATATAAATTCTTAAAATTAGTATGTATGTAAAAATAAACATTTCATACAACAGCAATTAACACTTCCAACAGTTCACACTTTTGCACTGCATTGCATTTCAGTAAAGGGTGTAGTAATGACAGCTGAAAGTCATTTTTGTGTTAAAGTGCCCCTATTATGCCATTTTAAAGGTTGCTACAGTAATATTGCTTTATGAGGCTCTTAACACAGGTTTACATGTATGCAAGGTCAAAAAACACTTTAGTTTTCTCCAAAAATAGATTTAATTTTACCCCATTTCTAAATGATTCGTAAACAACCTGTGTGAAGCAGTTCGATGCATTAGTCAGTCTAAACCCCTCCTTTCCGTGAGCCCTCACTGCTGTGATTGGTCAGATGGCGCAGTTCTTTATGACTGGTCTACCGCTACACTTTCTGACATTACTAGGGATGCTTTCAGAGAGAATACGTCAACTAGTTCTCACAATTTGCTTGGGAACACCTTAGGTTGTATAATGCATAACACTGTGTTAAGCCATAGTTTATCATTACTTCAACTAATGAGACAAACAGACAGTCAAGCTGCAATCGATCACGATGTTTAGACTACATTAGGCCCACAGCTGAACAACAGAACTACAGAAACGTAAGTTAGCCGGTTACCAAGACATATGCAGGATTGTTACACAACATAACTTACACAAATATGATCGCTAGAAAACACAATCATCAATTATTAATCTTAATCACAGGTAGAAGTTTAGAGGAGCAAGCCGGTCCAAATAAACTGGGCTCTGATCCTTCTTTTAAGAGCAAGCGTTTGGTGAAAATCGTGTTGTTCTCCAAGATTGGAAAAGCAGTCATCAGTAAAATGACGCGAACACAACAAGAGGCTGTACTGCTGAAGTTTTGTTGAAAAAAATAAATGTTAACCACGTGCAAATGTTATTTGTAGATTCATCTTTCGGAAGGGCATTTAAAACAAATTTACTCTCACAGGATACAGCGTCTTCTTCACATGATGTAATCCACGTGGAAATTGTACTGTTTGGGGGCGGGGTTAGTTGTTCACGATGTAGAACGTGGGCGGACATTATGCAAATATGTTACTTAGTGACATGGTCCGTAACAGAGAAAGATTCAAACTGCTGACGACTCGTTTAGATGAATGTGAGCCGACTCTTTTTATTGATAGACAATAACTTTATTTATCATGCACTGTCGGCATCACAACTTTTCAGGTTATGTTCACATACAGCTATGACACGCTGCATGAACGATCATATTTGAAAAGGCATAACAGGGGCAACTTTAACATTTAATATGCTCATTAAATAATGAATCATTTAACAAATGTCAAACATGACTGATTTCATCTGGTGCATTTAGCAGGAATGAAACAATCTCTATCGTCATAATTGTATCTAAATGACTCTTACTTTGTCTATTCTTCTATTTATCTATTTCTGCACGATCTTCCTAAAATAAACTGCTCAAATGATCTCTTCTCCTCAGCAACTAAGACGCAGCAAATGAAAATAGTGGTGTTCATCATAAGAGTGTTTCATGTGCCTAGACAAACTATTCTGTGCAACTTTGAATAATGTATAAATATCTAATGGCCTCAAATCTGACTAACAAATATGCAGAGCACTATTTTGTAGTGAATACTGTGTAATGAACATAATGAGTCCATTCAGCAGCAAAAAAAACAAAAACAAAAAGACATTGAGGAACAATCACACACACAACCAAGAAAAGTCTGATTAAATCTACTTCGAAAAGACAAAATACAAAAATAAAAGCAGAGTACATGATGTGCCAGTTTTGTTCTATTAAATATTTGTGAAAATCGTAGATGCAGCAGGGTGAAACTAGACCGATGATGTGTACAGGTGGTGTGTAATGATTTGTTGAAGGCTAAATCTCTGAATGTCATGAGAGATTGCGGGATACTCAAACAAAGGAGACCGGAACACACCGAGAGTCTATTAGCGCCAATATGCCAACATGACGGCGTTAGCATGTGTTCCATTAGTCGCATCTCCCGGTGGTGGAGGATATGTTCTTACAGCAAACCACTTTTACACAGAGCTATTTTTAACCTGCTGACGTCCTAATCTCTACCATTGTTTCTGCAGGGTGGAGAAAAAAGGAGCCATTGATGTTAGAAATTATGGCTTAAGTATCTGCAGCTACTGTATAGCGTTTCTGCTTGTGTTTTGTGAACAGAGCCACATAAAATCAACCACATCACGTTACAATTAGACATTACAGACTCTAGAAGTTTACCAAATCTTAATGATACGAAAAGGTACAATAAGTTAATATAATAATTATTTTATCTTCTGTAGAACACAAAAGGACACATGGAATATGAAACAAATGTAATATGGACCTTATTATTAATTTTATCCAATTATACCTTATATCACAGAAGCAAGTAAGTGATTAAGGTGAGGTAATGAGGACAGAAGTATCATTCTGGGGTGAGCTGTCCCTTTAAAAAAAAGGACATTAAAAATGTAAATGTTTTTTTCTTCTTCATCAGAACAGATTTGGTTAAATTTAGCATTACAACACTCGTTTATAAATGGATCCTCCTAAATGACTAGGTGCCGTCAGAATGAAAGCCTAAACAGCTAATAAAAGCAGTTTTCCACACCACTCCAGTCCAACAGTTATGTGCTTGTACTCCATCATGCATACTTCTCTCCTAAACCAGACCTTTTTACTGGAGAAAGCAATATTACAGATAAGTATTTTAACTTTAACAAATCCATCATTAAGATGTTGTTCACTTCAAATTGCTGATCACACATGCACAGTTCTTCACTTCACAAGATGGACTAGAGTGGTGTGAATTACTTGCGGAGTGCTGTAATGTTATTATCAGCTGTTAGGGCTCTCATTTTGACGGCACTCATTCATTGTAGAGGATTCACTAGTAAGCCTATGATGGAGTGCTACATCTCTCCAAATCTGTTTTGATGAATAAACTCTCCATCTTGGATAGTGTGACCATGAGTACACCGTTAAGAAATATTCCTTTTTGACTATTCCTTCCACACAACCATACCATACATCTCAAATATGTCTATATATTAGAAAAAGCATTTAAATTTGACCACTACCTACAGTTTTACAGGCCCTTTTCTAAGAGTGACGGCATTGTGAGCTCATAGTATTCACTCTATATTATCTATATCCAGAGCATGAACATCTAGCAAAAACTGTTTGCAGACACTCAAGCTAAGAAGCTCTTAATACTGAGCCTATTGATGCAGAAAAAAATCATGAGGGAATTAATTACATTCCAATCAGATGATGACTCTATCTTCTCTTCTCATTCTCTTAGGACACATTCGAGGATGTGTTCATTATCAGAAAGGTAGGCAGTGTGATATATATTAGCACTTGGAACTAGAAGTGAGAAAACATCTCAAATACAAATCCACAATTAGTGCATACCATTATAAATTTGTCATTTACTATTTTGTGCAGATGGGATCCTTAGGGTTTCCACTGGGTGTGAAAGTATTCAGCCTTCTTTGAGTCCCGAGCTCATTGTCATTACATCAGCTGCCAGCACTATGCACACTTCATAAATCACTTGAGTTAAATCCCTCCGCCAATTCCAAATGAGTAGATGTACCTCCAGCAGATAAACAGATATTCACCTTCAGAGTGACCTAGAGAATCTATTAGATTCATGAATGAGGGGAGAAAAACATACAGATTCCTACACTGCAGCAGAGAAACTGAATTAAAAGACATTGAACAAGACACATCACTGAAAAACGACTATTTACAAAAGTTCAGATGTCAATCTCAAGACAGCACTATAGTTCAGTGAGGCATTGATAAACTACAAAAAATGAAACATGCCAAGAAACCACTTTAGCTCAGAATAAATGAAGAGGACTGTTCTTTTATGGCATTACTAATAAAGACAAAATGACTAACAGATCTTAACCTAAAAACAAAATCAATTTTAGCTCCTGCTTGCTTTAAAGGATTGGTAGTTGGTAAGCTTTACAAGCAGGGCCAAAAATACTCATGAGTATTTTTGGCCCTGCTTGTAATGTTAATACATTTTACATCAGATTTAACATCTGTTGCTTTCCTTTTCTTATTTTATGTTTTTTTCTGTAGTTTTTCAAAAATACGTTGTATACTAGATTATAATAACACTTAATTAGTAGCATGGTGGAAATTACACCATACACCAATTTAAGCAATAAACACTACCAGTCAGTTTTTTACCAGTCACTTTGATGTTGTTGTTTTTTTATTAAAGACATTTTTTCTTCAGTTGAGTAAGTGTGCATTAAAGCAATCAAAATGGACAAAAAAATATATAAATTACAAAAAAATCTATTTATATCAATAAGAAAGATTTTCATACAGAATGGTTATGGATTATGAGAAGGATTATGAGACACTAAATACTCTAAAACAATGAAAAAATAAATGACATATTAAACTACACTAAAAAACTATTATAACTTTAATAATATTCCACAATATTAGTGTTTTTACTGTATTTTGTTTTTACTGTGTTATATAAGCTAACATTTAACTTTTTTTTTTTTAATTATACTTTTTCTTTTTCTATAATTATACACAGTACATTATGTTAACAAAAGCTTTTATTTTGGATCTGCTTAATCGTTAATAAGGGTCCTCCAAATCCTCGATTCGATTACATTTCGATTACAAGTCACGGTTCGATTCGATTCTCGATTTAAAAAAATAAATATTTGAAGTACTGGATTCTGAATTTCCCAGTCATCATTAATGTAATGCGCTGTGACAGTCAATGAGCTCTGGAGGTCCAGCAATCTGTAGTCAAGGCTACTAAATGTGCACTGCTAAGACCTTCAATAACTTTCTCCTTCACGTTATTGTACATGGAGGGTATCACCGTAGCTGTGAGACGCGTTCTACTTGGGATTTCGTAGCGCGGATCTAGAACGCTAATTAAATGCCAAAAACTGGAGGGGGTTTTTTTACCACTGAATAAGATTGCATGTCCACAGCTATAAATACTCCCACGCTTGTAATTGCCTTTGCACGTCTTGAGTTTTCTGAAGTTTTATTCCAAATGAAGACGGGAGAGTAGTTTGTGTTACACTTGTCGGTTTAACAGACAAATCTATGTTTTTGTGGTGCCTGCGGGGATGCCCTGCCATGTTAGTCGTACATAGTACGTGCAAACTGTGTTTTTTTTGTCGACAACACGAACATTGTCAACATAACTCACTGGAAATCCAAATTACTTCCACACCGGCAACTTCAGTGAAAGAGGAGGGGGTTCAAGTTCTGTCGACGGGTCTCCTGCGTCTGCAGTTGCCATGCTATCTTTTGGCTGTTTGTTGTAGCTGTTAGGTTGAC
>JAUMHR010000062.1:13327621-13342639 GCA_032361145.1 Enteromius fasciolatus | reverse complement strand
TTTTAAGAGTTAGACTGAACAAACAGATAGAGGTTCTGTTCCAAACCCAGTGAGCTGCCTTGCTGTCTTTTACCTTCTAAGGCAGCGTCCTAACTCAAATGGATCAGATGCTGCCTTCAAATACATTAAGAAGCTCATACCCATACACCGTTTACAGAGTTGCTTTCTGACAGTTTCCAAATATTACGTTATCAATATTACAGATCAACGTTTCCTCTATGTTTTAAATTGACACGTCCTTTCCAACGCCGCCAGTAATTCTAAAATTCATCTAGTTTCTCACTAGTAAATAAGATTTTGCTTGATCATTCATGTGCTCGGAACCCAGTGATGGGCAGTAGCATCGCTACAAGTAGTGACGCTACTAGTTTAACTACATTTTTCAGTAGCATGTCGGTAGTGTCGCTGTTTTCCAAATTAAATAGCTTTCCAGTAGTGAAGCTCTTTTATTGATCAAGTAGTGCGGTAGCGTCCACACAAGCTAACCTTACATTTTCCTGATCATTTCTGATGCTTAAGCACAAATCTGAAATACAAATACAATACAAATGCTTGCCCAACACTGTCGGAACCCATCATTATGTTTTTAACTCCACTTGAAGGGCACAATAGCAACATATAAACATATTGCTAAGCATGTTGCTAAGCATGTTGCTAAGCTAACAACACAACAGCACAAATACATAGCAACAATTATTGGGTAAAAGAAATCCCAAATATTTATGATCAACACTTGCTTTGTCAGCAATCACGGATTTGTGTGCCGAGCATGTGCATTGTAACATTTAGTAAATTCAACTCCCTTTCAGGCCTTTCAGAACAGAGACGCAGAATCCAACAAAACATCTTACAGTTAATACATTCAAAATGAAATCAGTACTTAGTGACTCATAGAGCCACTGAGCCACATAGAGAAACGTTTTATAGATATTGGTTAGGACTGCGACCAGGCATTGCAGCATTCCACACCACAAACAGAACGCCACTACGCCAGCCCCCTTATAAAACCAACTCTGAAACAAGAACGAAAAAGCACCGCATAAACTCTAAACCATGCAACAGCCAAATGAATAGATACTCAAATGACAATGAAGAACTAAAAACTATTAGCAGACAATGGGTGCATTGTGGGTGATACACTACTGCATTTGAATTAATTAAACAAAACACAAACAAACCACATTTTGTTCAGTTCCATTAAATATAGCAATTATTCATGCTCAAAAAAAAAGCACCAAACAATTTTTAGGTTTACCAGAATTGATACACTGTGTTATCACCCACGTACCAGGAACTTGGTTTGCTTTAATTTACAGTAATAAAGCAGGTTTTGTTTCATTTACAAAGAAAGGCATTGTTGACTCAATGACTGTTGAAAAAAACCCATACAATTCACTTGATCTCAAATAAGTAAGCCGATGACCAGCACTCAGTATTATCTGTGCATGAAAGTGCATCACAAATATAGTCATTAACAAATGTATTTGCTGTGCATGTGTAACTGTGCATCCAGGGTATGACCGATTGAAGGAGGTGGTTGCCGTGAGCAGATAAGGTAGGTCTATTTACACAGTAAGCACGTAAACAGGTTTGGCTCCACTTTTATCGAGCACTGATTAAGCTCTTCATGAAGCAAATTACAGCCTGGAGAATGAAGCCTACGAGCAACAATGTTTAATTATATCTGACTCATCAAGGACACTCAATGACTAGTATTCATCTTCAGCTCTCTGACCAGCACTCATTGGGTTCCTCAGTCGAATGAGAGGCATTAATAGGTTCATTTCAAAGGAGGCGGAAGCTCTTTTATTATTCTCTTCTCCTACTTCAATAGCTGCCGAATGTAATTACCGAGTCGAAGCTAAAACGTCTAAAAAAAACGACTTTGGTAATTTCATTTCAAAATGTGCCATCACTCCACCAGCAACAGTAGTCATTTCATTCAAAACTTCAATACTGGCTTTTGTGCTTTTCCTCTCTACATTTACTCACGTTTCATTTTTATATGGAACCACAAACATCTTATCAATAGTACAATAAATGAGTCTTAATTTTCATTTGACTATAATTTATAGCGTAAAAATCACAGAAATGGATGTGCTTGGATGCACAGCAAGTGAAATTATCTAGCCGTGAGGCTTCACGGGAAAGAAAACAGATGCTTTCCTAATCATACAGTCCAGCTATTCCCTCAAAACACAGAACTTTAACAAGCATCTCAAAAGCAAACAGGCCCTTGTGCTTTGAAATGTGTCATCTATCTGATATTCTTATATTAGAAAATACCAACTTCATCCGCACACCTTCCTTATTTCTCTCTAAAACATATCTGATGTTCATAACACAAACAAAATAAACACATCAAGAAAAACTTCCCACACACCTTGGCAGAATTTCACAGACTGGCAAAACCCCAAATGCCCACAGGAAAACAATTACAGGGTGTACAAGTCATGTTTTAGAACAAAAAAAAAACATCAACAGGTTTGTTTGTGCTTTGAGGTACATGGAAAAAGGTGATATCTGAATTGTAATAAAGATTGACCGATAATTGGTTTGAACCATATATTGTAACCAATGTTGAACTGATAGCAGTCGGGCATTATATGAACATTCTCTAAATAAGACCACCGACAACGCCATTTACAGGCTAAAATAACTTATTTAATATATTATTTTATGATAAATTAACAGCATTCATTCTCATGTAAAGATATGTAGTTTAATAATTAGCATTAACGCAAAACTGCAATGAAAATTAGCTAACATTTAGATCCCTAATAATATTTAATAATTATTTATTAAATTAATATATATATATATACATATTTGTTTTGTATTCTGCTCATTATTACTGTCTAAAAGTAAAAATCAGTTATGTTTATAATTTATCGAGCAGTTAAATATAATAATAATAATATTTGTTATCGGTCAAATAAATCTGTCAATCTCTGCTATAAATAAATAAATAAATAGCCCTATTCCACTACATAAATATGCTACAGCCTCTTCGTTTCCATTAAGTTCTAAAAGTTTAACACAAACTAAAAATAACCGACATTTAAAGGGGTGTTTAAATATTTTGACAGGTCTCTCCCCTATCTATTGTACTGACTAAAATTTGATGGTCTCAAGGAAACAGTGGCGTAAACATTACAACTTTGCAAACAATAGCACTGATTTGTCTACATTTTCCAAACAGGTACATACCCAGTTGTTCTTCGAACATGTCACGCAACACTCTAGTCCTCGTGCATTGCTTCAGGCTTCAGGCGAGATGTTCCTGTATCTGTCGGACTGCCACATTGCAACTGAAGTCAACGCCAAACCAGTGTGTGTATATGTGTGTGCTTCCAGAGAAAGCAAGCAGCTCTACACTTCGCGCATGCACTACAGTACTCATCACGTATCCCCTTACCTTTGTAAAAGGCCACTTTGAGAGCGGTCGCGAAAATCCGATTCAATTGAACGCCACAGAAAGAACTTTGATGTCTCGTGAGCGCATCCTGCGCCGCTCGCGCTGCTCCGCCATCTTCAGCCCGCGCCGAATGAGCGAGAGCAGCTGACGGGCGCGCGGGGAGGTTCTTTAAAACAGCCTAAAGTTCTGAGCTCCTCCATCCACGCACTACACCCCTGTCGTGGTGTGCTCCCTATCAGAATGACAAGGTAATTTTTGAATGAAGCATTCTATCTGATGAATACTGAGTTTCGGTGATAGTCTACATTAAAAACAAACAAATAAATATTAATTTGGTTGTTATTATTAACATATTGACACATATTAGTATAACGATTACATGTATGTATAGCTAATTTTATATATTATATAATGTCTATATATTACATTTATGCAGACTACTAATAGAGATTAGTTTTCCTTATCAGATGCTGATTATAATGAACAATATCACCTGCAAACCAATCATCAGGTACAAAATCATTTTTCAAAACTGTGCAAATGTATAGGTTACTTGATTTTGTTTAATGTGTAGAAAAATTACTATATGAGGCTAAGCTAGCATCAGCTCATTATTACTTTTTTTTTTTTTTTAACTAATTTTATTTACAATTTTTTTATTAATAGGAGGGGCATAGGCACAGTTTATAAATAAAACATACTATTATTAATTAATATATTTTTGCTTCAAGTTCTTTTGTGCAACACACAAAAAAGAGAGTGAAGAAAAAAATATGGCTATGTAACCCTAACAGAATTTACCCTGGTAGTTTTCTGTGAATAGTCTGGTACATTTTGGTTAAAGTTAAAATTAATGGACTCACGCTTCTTGATGGCAAAGACTGATTTATATATTTTATCAATGTATTTATTTTATGGCATTAAAAAATAGTTATGTTTTTTCTGCAGCACAAAACAGTTCAATGACACGTCTTATTATAATCCAGTTCCAATTACAATCCATTTAAAATGTATCAAAAATTAAAAAAATATTTCTAATAAATACAAATAATAAAACCACATGGAGCAATAGGTTGCCACAAGAAGAGGTCACTTTATTTTGGCACTTGTCACACATGAAAATATTCAAAGCTTCTTTTTTTACAGAAAATCAAAGACTTGGTAATGACTGAGAACATCAACATACAAACAGATGCTTGCATGACATGCAACAGACATCAACCCTGTCCAGTGTGTCCGGACTGGGAGATGAGCTCCTTATCACGGCCCTTGATGCAGAGTCCCAAAGCTCTGATGCAGTGATTGGCCACTTAAAACAGTCTTCTGAGAGGCCTGTGTAGTTTGCTTTTAGAATGGCTTTTGAAGATCTAAGCAGGCACCATCCAAACCACAGAAAGAAGTTAGTCTTTAGAGAGGAGGAGAACTCAGTACAGTCCAGTTTGCATTTAATTCATCTCCAGAATGTACCTATAAGACCTACTAAGAAAAAAAAAGAAGAAAAAAAAGTAGTGATTTGAGATATAAACCAAACAGTTGTTTTTTCCCATCCAGAATCCACTATGAAAGTGTAGGCCTACTGGTTTTATAGCAATATAATGCTGTAGAAGTATGCAGGCCCATCACAAGGCATGGCTCCACTTATATTAAGAATACATGAATAATATATGCCTGTTAACTAATTTAGCAGGCCATACCAGATTATTAGAAGAATTTGTAAGACAATATGCATTAATAATGAATCAGCCTGAATATAACTTTTTAATGTTAAGAACTGGCTTTTATTTCAGATCTTACAGTAAAAGGAGTCAGCGTTTTAGGGAACAATTGTTATTTGTGACATCAATAGAGCAACATTGTAGCCAGTGAGACATACCAAAGAGAATGTCATAATACTTTCGCCCCAGCCATTTCAATTTGACACTAGAAATAGTTCAAATGTGCACTGAATTTACAAATTTGAATGTATTTGAAGCACTTGGCTTTTACATTCTCTGCTATGCATCATCATCATTTGTGATGTCACTTCCTATTTACATTAGCCTATTGCCTCTCTTAATGACCAATTTTAAAGAGCCCTTGTTACTTAAAGGTGAAATACAAAAATCTACCATTATTTGCATGAACATCACTGAAATTCTGTTTTGCAGTTCTAATAAAGAAATATGGAAAATATAGAACAGACTGAAGAATCTTTCTAGAGAAAGAAAGAACAGAACTGAGTAAAAAAACACAATATCGCCACCCACTGGATGAAAACACGCAGTTCACAGAACAACGTACAGGAACAGTGAAGAGATGCTACAAAATGAAATCTCATTAAGCTGACTGTCAACCAAAATATAGTCACCGTCCCATACTTGTTCTTTCTATGCATTCGAAATGAAAAACTCCTCGATTCTACCCTTTGCACGGAGAAAACCCATTATCAATTGTTATACTGCATTTACATGAAGACACACATTGTATTGTAAATTACCATGACAAATAAGAGAAAAGTCACATTAGATTATTCACTATTATGAATTTAAAATGCCATTTAAGCCCTAAGACGTCTACTAAGACTGAGACAAAACAAAACAACATATTCAGTCATTTATCTTTAAGAGCTGTACGCATCAGTAGTGATACAGAGCATACTTGGTAACCAATGGGTTAAATATCATGATTTACTGTACATGATTAAAAATCATTAGATGTACTGTATGACACATATAGAAGACACATGGCTTTAAAGATCACTTCGACTGTTGCTAAAAAACCTACGCGATTCATTTTACTTGTCTAATCCACAACACTGAAAATGTTTCCTCGAAGATTAGAGGTGCAGTTCAAGCCTTCTGTTAAATAAGGAGAGTAGAGGAATCCATTCCGTTTTCCTCCCCCCCACAGAACAGGAAATAAACCTGCTTTTGCAGAGCTTATGCTAACATTCTCTACCATGCAGAAGGCCTGGGCAGCTGCATTGAATGGCTTTTAAATACAATACATACATTGACATGCACTGCAGCCTCTGGACAGCACTACAAACATTTTAAATGCACAGTAGAATCACACTCTTTTAAAGGGCCAGTTCACCCGAAAATGAAAATCCTATCATTGTTTATTCACTAAATCACGGTAGAATTTTAATTTGCAGGTAAACTGTCCATTTACCGTCGTACTGGTCCTTGTACAGTGTCCTACATGAACGAGACCTTAACAGACTCCCTAAATGCTCTCTAAATGCTAAAGACATAAAATTGAATTGTACAGATAGAATACAGAGGAATTAAGATCCAGGATGTTGAGAGCTTCTAGCAGTTGTCAAACACTCTCAGGATCTTGTTTTTCCTGTCATAGAGTCCTGGTTCTCTGAAGCGTGATGGGGAGGGTGGTTTTCAGAGAAAGTGGTTGGTGCTTCAGTGCTGGAGAGGAGCGGTGCTGTGCGTGACCTGCTCGATCCAGGGCAGGTAACGGCTGACCCGAGAATACACACCTGGGTACGAGGGGTCACCGCAGCCATGACCCCAGGAAATGACCCCTGTCAGTACCCAGCGCCCTGCCTCACCTTGACACACTAGCGGACCCCCGCTGTCGCCCTGGCAGCTGTCAGCATGCTTTCTGAGATCAGACGTCATACTGCCAGCACACAGCATGTCGTGGCTAGTGAAACGCTCACCGTAACGCTTTTTACATTGCCACGAGGGCAGAAGGGGAACCCAGGCCTGGAGAAGAGTGCTGGGATGCTCGGTGTCTGAGAAATAAAGGGGAAAAAAAAGGTAAAACACCATTTGCAATCCATTTAAAGGGACAGCTGCCCAAAAAGGATATATGTTGTTTCTAACCTATACGACTTTGTATCTTGGAACACAAAAGATATATATATTTCTAACTTTTATAGATCAGTCATATTTTATACTAAATTATGCACTTATTGTGTACATACGTTTTAACATTGTACTTAAATATTTTGAAATATTCATATGTATTTACATCTGCAATTAATCTTTTATATTTACACTGTTGACACATCCCCTACACCTAAACCTACCCATACCACCAAAGCCATCTCTAACCTTACCCATATTTGCAATATGTGTTTTACAATATGATCACAATAAGTACATTGTACTTATTTTTAATGCATGTACATATTAGTTAAGGCCACTTAATATAAAGTTTAACCAAAAATGTAACAAACGGTTTCTTAATAATAACAGAATAAAGACGTAATGTAAAAATGTAATCATAATTCTTTTAGTATTTTATGCTTACCAGGGCTGCACAGATTTGATCATAAATACAGTAAAAAAAGTAATACAGTGAAATATTACTGTAATAAATAATGAAAAACATGATCATTCAGAAATCATTTTAATATTCAGATTACATTTTACAGAAAAATACTATGCAGCAAAAACTATTTTTAAAATGGACAATAATATTTAAGAGATTTTCTTGAGCTCCAAATCAGCACATTGCTGAATAGTTATCATATTTCAAAATATTTTGCATGCATCTTTGGTGAACATATAAGAGATTTCTTTCTAAAAATGTAAATGTTATTTTATATAAATGAATAGCATTACCTGTCATTCCCCAGCCGGTGATGACACACGATGCAGGTCTCTTGCCCCACTTGCTGCCAGGTGCAGGCAGACAGGCAGCGTTAGTATGAGGGTTAAAGGACACGCACTTCCCCTCAGAGCCCTTCAGTCGTATCAGAGCCACATCGTGCTCCCAGCTCTCTGTTCTGTACTTCCTGTGCACTTCTATGCGCTCTGGAGAGAGGACACGTTCAAAATCATCCTGCTCCTTCGTGTGGTAATCCCCGAGCTTCACCACGTACCGTGAAGCATCATTTCCAAACCTGTAGAATCAAGACATTCATTCATATTAGAGACGATGCACTACCAATTCAATAATTCCACTGCTAATCTCATTTTAATTAAGTGTTATTTTAGTGTTTATTTACAGGAGCTGTCTCATGTTAATCATTATAAATCTGAGCACGACTGCTGCTTCATTACAGAGCAATAATTTGCACACATAAATACATACTCTCAAAATTGTGGGGTTGATTTGATTAGATTTTTTTAATATTTTACACTCACTAAGGCTTTTTTATATTATTCAATTAAAAATACAGAGGACAGACATGGGTAATATTGTGAAATATTAAACTGATTTCTATTTTAATATATTTTAAAATGTACAGTAATTCATTCCTATGATGACAAAGCAAAATATTCAGCATCACTCTTGACACTTGATCTTTGACACTTCATCTAGTGCTGAAGAAACATTTCTTACTAGGACTTTTTATTAATATCTAACTTTTTTAACATAAAAAATATGAATGTCTTTCCTGACAGTTTTGGTCCATTGAATTTGATGAATATATGTATCAATGTCTTTTAAATAAATAGATAAATAAAAAACTGACCCCAAACTTATACATACAGTAATTATGTATACAAATGAATTAAAGCTTTATTAATTCAAAATAAAAGTAAATGTATTTGTGCTAGATGACATCTGGAAGACATATTTTTGCGCTGTCTGTCGTTTCAATTAAATCAAAATCAATCAATAAATGATTATGGAGTCAGATTTGGCAGTTGAGGAGCCTGGGCGTAGCAAAAAATAGCACTGATGTCCAGCAGGTGTCTCTCTTACCGTTTGAAGCAGTGCGCTGCAGTGAGCAGCCAGCAGGAGTTTATGAGAGTGGCTCCACACAGAGGTTGATTCCCTTTAGATTGAGATCTGAGCCACAGGGACGCCTGCCAGGGCCAATCACCCCTGCAGGGTGTACATATGTGCACAAAAACGCACACACACACAAACATACACAGTAGATGAGGTGGAAGAAATAGAAAATCTGATTTATCTGCAGGGAAAAGTACAGTGCCAACATTGGATTTAACAATCAAAGAACTTATAAACAATAAAACGCATAAACTTACAGCATGTACATTTTTAGATACTTAATACAAAAGTCCCTTATAGTCTTAATTTTAGCTTAATATTCAGAAACAACTGGCAAGTAGACTATTTCTAGATTGGTTTCCACACAAAATCTAAAAACAGATGGTCTGTGGCATGATTAAAAAAGCATTTAAACACTATTATTTATTGATATTTTTAATTAGTGGCAATGATTTTTTATTAACATTTCATTTAGTTTTGCTACTTCAACTTTTATTAGTTTGTTGCCCAGTCAACATGTAAAAAATTTTTTTTCATATATTTTAATATAAAATTTGACTATATTTCAACTTTATTTCAATGACAAAAACTTTTTTTATAGTTTTAGATTTGGTAAATAATAATAACACTGCTATGGCCTGATTTTGATGTGCAAACTATTTAATTAACCAATGTGCACTGTGAATTATTTATTTATTTATATATTCAAAGTTTTAAATAAAACATTTTGGGGGTATGTTTTACAAGACAATACTATTTCAGTCTTTTTACTTAAAAATCAAAAATATTTAATGCACTACTTTATGTTTATTTGTAAAAAAAAATTTTTTTACATAATTTTTTCATGTGGAGGTATCTGGAAAGTTGTTAAAAACTAATTTCAGGCATTTTAATAAATTCAGTTGGTGGACCAAGTATACCTCTTAAACTAAGCATGGTCTCTACATTATATGCAATAAACTAAACAGTATCTGAAAAAATGTCCACAACATGTGTTCAAGAACTTATTCAACAGCAGTAAAATTTAAATGACTACTTACCTGAGAGATTTATATCCTCCAACAATCCTCTTGCTTCGTCTCTCAGCACCGGCTCTCATACCGCAGGTGTGTGTGCCCACCACTGCTATGTCAGCCTCTGGCTCTGGCAAATAATCACACGCCACACCTGCATCCTGTCCATGCTTACAAGCGTGGCTGTCTTGTCCTTTAGAAGGGCACTCTCCAAGGAACGACTCCTTTCCAGTGCACCTCACGTTGGTCAGATGAATGGTGCCTTTCCCAGCTCCAAAATAACCCATCGGTCGTGCTTTTGACACCCCACTGCCACAAAGAGAAAAAAAAACAATTCAAAGAGCTTTCTCCTACTCAGCTATCTGCATGCATCATGCCAGATAAATAATAAATCATATTCCACAGTGCTAATTACAGTATGAGAGCTATTTTGAGTTAAAATGGCACAAATGGATCCGTACGTGAATCCGAGCTGCCTGCAGACGACGGCAGCATTGACATCATTCCAGCCATGATCACAAACACTGCCCCACTCTCCGTTAAGAAACACCTCCACTCTACCCTCTTTTCTATTGTCGCCACCTGCCAATCGTACCAGAGGCCCTGAAACCACAGGAAAGCAAGCAAAACAGAGAACAGAGTTCAGATGTTGTCACTTCAGTATCATCGTATTATAATACAAGCAGTTACACGGAGTGAACTGGACGACATGAATGATTAAAGAAGTTTGGCGTTATTGCAGACTACAGTTTATTAAGCTTTTAAATAATACAGTTTATTTATCAGTTTATTACAGATAAAATAAGCACATCCACCTCAACCTTTCTGTAATGTATTAGGAGTAAAAGAACTGCTCTGTTACTGGCAATGTAGGTTAAACCACAACATGACATGTAAGCACATGATTTTGAAATCACGTCAGTTTAAAAGCTGATGTTCAAAATAACGTATCTATTTTTAAAATGAAAAGTAAGCGTTTCATAGCATCAAATGAATGTAAAAGGAAAAGAGACCTTTTATTATTTATTTATATTCTTAATACACATTTATGATCTTATTGTACACAATTTAGTACACCTTCCAGAAATAAGCTTTCCTCTTCAATTAATGTCTTGAATATTTGTTATGTATTGTTATAAACCCTCCCTCACTTCATTCACTAATATGTAACACCCCAACTGTTACAATTCAATCCTTACTTCTAATGGATAAAAGTCATGTACTGCATTATTTTCATTGTTGCATTAGTAGCATAATGAAAGTATAATTGTTTATATATATATATATATATATATAAAATGTTAGACAGTGGTTGTCAACAGCCAAGTGTAAAAGGCTTGATAAACGACACTAACCACAGATCTGCCACTGTTTAGAAAAAACAGCTTTTGTGACAGAAAGGAAATGAATTTGTCAACAGCTTAGCATAAAAAAAAATATATATATTATATATATATATATATATATGTATTATTATATGAAAATGTCATGGAACAATATGTTCACAAACAAAAACTAAGACAAAAACGGTTCATGAAAAAACAACAGTGAAAAAAATCTGAAATAAATAATACACTAAAATACTAAAAAACTAAATTGAAACAAACAACAGTTACAGAAAAAAAAACCTGAAATAATAAAAATGTTTTTTTAGTCATTATCATCATTATTCATTATTACTATTTAATAATAAATACTAATTTAATAATAATAAATAATTATTAGTATTACATTTACAACATGTATGTAATAATAATAATATTAATAATTGCTGTTTAGTTAATTAGTTGTTTAGACAAGCGTTGTTTGTTTGGCGTGAGGCTCTAAAGGAAATGGAAAACCATAAAGGAAATAGATAAAGATCTGATAAGCATAAATCTGCCATTTGCTTGTAAAAAAGCTACAGATGGGTTTGTATAGCTTCTACTCTCCAAGGAAAGCCAATTAGTTATTAATAATTATTGAAAAACATATATGCTGCTTGTTATTATTAAGTGTCTGTGTATGTGTCAGTAATATGTATGGTTTTTCTTTCCGTTCAGTGTGCTGGGGACGCAATATCAGACCACACAACACAAGGAGGAAGAAGCACATTCACAACCGAGTCATAAAGGTAAGTAAAACATCACAAAACAACAACAAACGTGTGAATATCTGAAATGATACTGTACTTTATTTCCACAGGATTCCACCCTCAAAAAGATGAATGTTTCCTGCAAAACTGTCTACACGGTGCTAAACAGCACAGAGAAGGTGGCTATTGGCACCATCTGTCTGGTGATCGCACCACTCAGCCTCCTGGTCAATGTGCTCGTTCTGGTTGTCATAGCCTGCTCTAGGAACCTGCAGCGACATCCATCGTACCTGTTCATGGGCAGCTTGGCATTGGCTGACACCATCGCATGCTGCTGTTTCACCATCAACTTCCTGGATTTCCACCTTTTTACACCGAATGACTCGTTTATGAAAACAGAGTATCTGCTCAAGCTGGGTGGCGTGACCATGGCGTTTACAGGATCGGTTGGAAGTCTGCTCGTGATGGCAGCTGACCGCTATCACGCCATTTACAAGGCTTCCACCTACAAGGTCCTGCTCACACGTAAAAGAGCCTTGCTGGGTATTGTGACATTATGGCTCGTGGCTGCCCTCATTTCCTTCCTTCCTTTAATGGGCTGGAGTTGTGAGACTTGTCTATCATGCTCCCATCTGTTTCCGTATGTGAATCGTTACTACCTGGCCTTCTTTGCCAGTCTTGTATTGGTGGTGATCATCCTCATACTGGTCACCTATGCTCTAATAGTGTGGTGGGCTCACAAACACGAAGCCAAAATGTCCGCTGAACATCCAGCGCTAGCACGCATGCGTGTGGACATCCATTTGGCAAAGACTTTTGGCTGTGTTATGTTGATTCTGTTAGTGTGTTGGCTGCCTGTCCTTTCCTTCATGATGACAGATGTAGTTATGACAGAGCTTTCAAAATCACAAAAAAGGGCATTCGCCTTTTGCAGTACACTATGTCTGCTGAACTCAGGCATCAACCCATTGCTATACACCCTGCGCTGTCGTGAGCTACGTGTAGCACTTAAATCATTAGTAGATGGTTTGAGGAGATGCAAGTGCTGTAGTTCACCAGCTAGTAACCAATACTAATGTGTGGCAGTTAACAACATCTGCTTAATGAACAGAATGCTAGCTCCTCTTAATTAAACAGCTTTGTCAATTAATTCTTTGTGGTTGCTGTCTGTGTGGTTATTAGTTAATAACAAAGTTTGTTAATAAAAAAACTATTTTTGATACTCCTCGTCTCCAGCATTCCATTCCCCGGCACGACACCATAACATATTGTTTTATCACTCAAAAAAATCAATTTTTTTATATTGAATAAAATTATGAATTCTTACATGCTTTATCATCCTTCATCACTTAATAAACATCATAACAATATAGAAACTATAACTACACACAGCCTCACACATCTTGATGAATCTTGCCATTTGAACCGTAAGATTTCAAACATACCTATTCAAACATACTCAAAATGTCACAGACTGGGAGCAAAAAGAGTAGTGATATTATAAGATAATGGAGTTTAGATTGGAATCGTGTTTGTTTGGGTGGGGGAAAAATCATGTTTCTCTAATGTTACACCATCAAATGTCAAAGGTAGCATTGCGGATGCCAAGGGCAGCACAATACTTTATTGAAATTCAAATGGAAGTTTTTATCAATGAAAGCAAGCGCTTGGGAAACTACAATGGCTGCGTTTATTCCTGGCCTCTGTCAACAAGTGACATTTAGATCCCCTCTGAATTTCTGAAAGGGTCAAAATGGTGCTCACACAGAGAAGTCTATCAGCAAAATGTATCTGAGCCTCACACAAAGCCTTGCTCACACACACACTGATGCATTTGTTAGTGTGTGTTGTAGATAACTTACCAGTACTTTCTGGAGCCAGTGGGACCTCATTGTTTTCTACCCTGTGGCAGCGTATTCCAACATCTTCGCTATGAGAGCAATCGTGTCGACCCCACACACTATGTTTACACTCCAGCAAAGAGCTCTCGCTCCCCTCACACTCCACATCATCCAGCAGAATCAGCCCTGCACCTTCTCCAAACGCACCAGCGGGGGCGACCTCTGCACCGCCCCTATGTGAACACACACACACACACACACTCATGATAAATTCCCAATAACATAACACCACTTTAAATTCTCCTGCAAAATACTTAATGTATACATATAGATCCATAGAGGCACTAGTACACCCACATTGGGCACTACTATTGTGTAGGACACTTCTATGTGAATTTAATTACCAAATCCCTGCAGCCAGTTCCAAAACATACCCATTTTAAGTTCCTGACTTAAGGGCTTAGTAATAACCAGATACTAATATACTGAAAGTTTGCATGTATAGAAACATGGGCCACATACCGCTTTAAGGAGTGTGTACTTTCAAGAGTTACAAGAGTCCCGTAAATGATCACTTCATGCATGTACGGAACAGAAGTCCCTCCTGCTTTTATCTGGACTCTCACCAAAATATATTTCTGACCTTCTTACTCCTTACACCCCTCAAAGAGCACTCAGGTCAAGTAGTCAGCTTCTCTTAACTGTCCCACGTTGTCGCTGCAAAACTAAGGGGGGGGGCCGGGCTTTTTCAACTGCAGCCCCCAAACTTTGGAACAGTTTGCCTGAAAAACTGAGATTTGCTCCTTCGCTAGCTAGTTTTAAATTCTTAAATCTTATCTATTTTCACTAGCTTTCGATTCATATTATTTGAAGGCCTTGATGTTAATTTGCTCTTATCTTATTCTATTATCTTTTATTGGATTTGTGCTTCTTTTATACTAAATCTGTATTTTGTTGTACAGCACTTTGGTGCAACTCTGTTGC
>JAUMHR010000062.1:13299964-13311611 GCA_032361145.1 Enteromius fasciolatus | reverse complement strand
ATTGTGTATCTGGAATGAATTTTAGATCTTTAAGTCCATCTCATGAAAAATCGGAGCAGAAACAAAGGTGTTGCGTTCATATTTTTGTTGAGTGTATGTCCCCAGGATGTGTCTGTGAAGTTTCAGCTCAAAATACCCCACAGATAATTTATTATATCATTTTGAAAATTATATTTTGAGTGGAAGCAGATTTTCGTGCCTGTCTTTTTAAATGCAAATGAGCCACTCCCCGCCCCCTTTTCCTGAATACATCTGCACCATTACAGCTTGAACCTGCTTAAAACATCGGTTTTGTTTCTGATTGTCATGTTTATCCTGCTGAAATCATGTTTATTTTAAACTTCTGATATGTTACAAGTTTTTTGAGTGCACACATCTGAAAGGACACGAATAAAGTGGCTGTCAAAGGCATGTGAGTACTAATAAAGTGAGAACTAGTAAACTGATTTCACATTCACACACAAGTTTACATTAAAAACACACAAGTTAACGTTAACGTTACAAAAACAGTTAATTATTAATTATGTCTGTGGCGGTAAACAGCTGGGAAATAAATTGCATTGTATTAGATCTATGTGGCAGCAGCAATATATGTTACTATATATAGTAAATAAATCAATACATAAACTGCTCTTTTGTCTCCTCTGAGGCTGAGCATGTTTTTTCTGTCAAACTTTCTCTATGGCATTTGAACTGGTACACCGTGGTCTCTTGCAAAACAAAACTGACAGGGCCTTGGTTAGGAAATTACAGATTTAGAGATGGTTTTATTGTAATGAGATCCATCTGTAATGTCACTAAGGGAGTGAGATCAGACACGCGTTTTTGTTTCAACGTTGTTTGAACCCAAAGTTATGTGTCAAATATGGACTAACCTAGCTGCAAGGTTACATTTTTTCATTCAACTTTCAACCCAAAAGTTAAGTTAGTCCATATTTGATCTAAAATTTGAGTTGAAACAACACAAAATAAACCAGGATTAGGTCATAGTTCAATTAGGACATTTAAGTAATTTTTATAAACGCACATTTGATAAAAACATTACCCCTCAGTTTCATAGACAAGGCTTAAGCTAGTCCCAGACTAAATTGCATGTTTGAGCTGTCTCAAAATGAAAATATCTTGCTCTCACATACGTATTTTAAAACATGTCAGTGTTATTGTTCTGTGTTAAGAAGCACACCTGTAATATTTTCTTATAAGGCACTTTTGTAAAAGTTGCTTAAATATCTTATTAAATATCTAATATAACAAATGCCTAGTCCTGGCTTAAACTAAGCCCTGTTTGTGAAACCGGGCCTACTTGTGTGCATCTTAAGACAAAACAAAGCCACTGACATGTTTTAAGATCAATCAGTGCAAGTTTATTTGAGATTAAACAGCTCAGATTTATATTTTAGTCTAGGACTAGGTTTAAGCCTAGTCTGTGAAACCGGGGGTTAATGTTTTTGCCTATGCACTTTTTCCCAAATTCGGAGATTAAATTATTATTTTCTAACACAATACCACACAAAACCTCTTGTTTTAAACTTTTTGCATTAGTTTAAAATTGAGTTTACACTACAAAGATCACATGCATTTTGGACCTCTGAATGTGAAGAACACCTCCGAATATGAAGAGTATAAGGAACCACAGAGTACGAAACTAAAATTATCACAAGACTTTATTCATAGATAGACATCTGCTATGGCTAGCAATTATACTGTCACTTACAACAAGTCCCAGCAGGTACGAACTGACAAGCTTCCAGTGACAAGTAATTTGTCTGTCCAAACTGAAAGAAAAATTTCTGTGTGACGTGGCACAATCACAGCCAAATTGAGTATATTTTATGTTTAATATAAACCAGGATTTTTGAAACAATGAGATTTAACTTTCAGAAGGGCTACTAAACAACGCAAAATAAATAAATAAATTTTTATACAGCTATTATTTCCACAATGCATCATGTTCAAAGAGTTTATTACATCCCCCCCATTGAGCGGCTAAATGCAGCAGTAAAAAAAAAATGGCTAAGATGATATTTAAGCACATAAGGAAGAAAGAAGAAGAGTGGTGGCACACAATTACGCCTGGATCATACATACAGTAGCTGGATGGAAAATCAGAGCTGATCTTCTTCCAGAATTTAAACTCGATTATGTTAACTCAATTTTGGGGTTGTAGCACTGTGAAAATCAGGATCAAATTGCATTTCTCCCATAACAACATCATACACGCTGTGAATGGCTAGATAATGTGTCGGAAAGATTATTAGTGGAGATGTTCGAAACTTTTAAACAGATGAACACAAATTTTCTTTGCTAAGGGGGACTTGAGCATTTTAGCACAGTGCTGATGCATCTCTCGCCGGATGACTGAACACATGGTGGGGAAGAGAGCAGAACTATGGGAAGCACTCATGGAGAGTTTAGATGGTGAGGTCCATATGGACTGTGAAATGCTGCAGACATTGCACAAAAAAGCCTCCGAGAGATGTCAGCAGATTTTCCATGTTTGTCTGCAGTTTTTGAGGAACTCTGTTGTGAGTTGGACCCAAAGACAGTCAGGAAAGGATGGAGAGGCTGTGATCTTTTGCTTCTCATAATCCCTGCAATTCCTTAAGTCCCAGAATCCAGCACTACATGACTCAGCAGAATGTCATTTCCAGCCTGTCACCAGAAAGCCCTGTAGATATGAAGGGTCCTTTACCTTCCATTTGCCTTTAAAAACACATCACTGACAGTAAAAAGAACAGGCTGTTAATCACAGTCACGACTGGCACATCTGCAGTCTCTGTTGTCTGCATACTCATACGACTGCACTTTCTGAGCCAGGCTGTCTGCATTCAAGTGATATCAGAAAAACATATATTACCAAGGAACAGTGTGTTCATGCGCGATGTGTGTAAGAGCAGCAGTAGATTAATGTCTCCATCTGCAAGCTCAGACAGACCCACTGCAATCAGGGTAGAGCTGAATTAGAAATATTAAAACAGGATGACGGAGAGCGCTATCAGAAAGAGTTGTGCCAACCTAAGGGAAATCGCTTTCTGCGTTTCTGCTTAATTGGATGCATAAAGATGTGTGGGCAGGAAACGCCATAATGCTGTCGATAAAGTGTCTGGAACAAACTGAAAAATATTTCACCCATTGAGAGTGACACAGAATAAAAAGCATTTTAATTAGTATTTTGTCTCGTTTTACAGTAAAGTATCTTAACGTCCTTTTAAACAAGATTAATTTTCTTGAGAAGCCAAATCGTATCGGATAATTAGGCTGGTTTTCAGAGACTATTTCTTTAATTAAGGATATTTTTCTTAACCCATTAGCAATCTCTTTTTAAGCATACCTCTAATAAATAATTTATTCTTAAAAGAAGAAAAACTAAAATGTTCAAAACATTGGTAAGTTTTGCAATGTTTTTGATCAAATTCTCTTAAATGCTCACCAAGGCTGCGATCATTTAATCAAGAATACAGTAATACTGTAAAATAATATTTCAATTTACAATACCTGCTCTCTCTTTATTTTCATATTTTAAAACATAATTTATTCCTGTGATGGCAAAGCTAACTTTTCAGCATCCATTACTCCACAGTCACATGATTCTTCAGATATCATTGTAATATGCTAATTCGTGCTTAAGACACATTTCTAATTATTATCAATGCTGAAAATAGCTGTTTTATATTTTTGTGGAAACCACAATACAAGATAAGATTCCTTGATCTAGTTTTTCTTTATTCTTATCTAGCAAATAGAAACTAAACCATAAATCCATTAGGCCATGTATGATCTTTAATCGTCTGTATCTATATTGCAGCTTTTTTTGGTTATGGTGCAGTTTTAATGTCATGATCATTGACATTTGATATTATTGACATCCAGTCTGCACAAAAGGTGACATATATGATCATGCTTGTTGTTCTTTTTAGAATTTTACAGCCCCTGGTCATGATAAACTCCATTATGATTCTTTAAAGGTAATTCAGAAAGAAACAACATTACGGGTCTGGAACGGTAAGGATGAGTAAATAATGATAGCATTAACTATCCCTTTAGGACTGGTATGTTTGGCTGACATTTAAATCCTTTCATAAAAGAGAACAGAGGAGATAGACATCTTCTACGTGATGGAATAGTACATTTGGTGATAAAAAGAAGCAGAGAGATATTTAACAGGAGCGACAGGAAAGGTCAGGTAATAAAAGAGTGTAAAACAGAGGAGTCAGAGCATCAGGACCAGCACCAGGAGCCGGGAATGCTTACTCAGCAAAGGCTCAGGCATTTCGATCCCATTCCATTACGATGCAAGAAAAAATGGCTGATCCCCAGGTGTTAATGACTCCTACAGTACAACACAGAAGGAGGTTGGGGGAAGGGAAACAATGGGGGATCAGAGAGAGAGATGCATGTAGGATGCATGCTCTACCATGGATCTGATAATGCAACACATCCAGCTCATTCACAAATAGCCATTCCTTCAAAGATCAACACTTGTGAGATCATCTTATACTGACATTCTTCTCCTTTTGAAACCAAAAACACAGATCTAAAACAAGGTGGGGGATGAAACATCAAAGCTGTTTGAAAAAGCAAAGACTGGCACAGATGCACAGAAGAGGAAGACGGGCTGAGGGAGTCTTTTCCCTGATGTTTTCTAAAAAGAATTATTTAAAATGTGACCTTATGAGTCAACTATCAAAATTGAAGGACATAAAGGATTCAGTCAAAGCTTGGGCAGCACAAAGGGAGCCATACATGTCCCCAATTCATAAAGAACTTCAATTTCGTTGCACAAAAATAAAACATTCGAGCATTATGAAACCTACAGGCAATCAAATCTAAACGATCAGATAAAAGCTTAAATATAATAGAACTTCTATACAATAAGCAGTTAAGGGTAGGTGCAAAAATAAGTAAAAAAAATCATTAAAAAAATAAGAAGAAAAATAAATAATGCAGTGCATTGTATTAGAACTGTCTGGCTGGGATTCATTCACCTTCAGCCACTGACACCCTCTGCGCCGCTCCTAGCTAATGGAAGCACACTGGCAGAACGAATGGCACCAGAAATCAAGTCATTTACGCAAAGCATCCGTATGGTGTACTTGGACACACACGCTTTCAGCTCTGCGCCATAGGAGAGCTCATTCTCCCTCCCCAAATAATCCATTTCCCCACCACAATGAATATTTGATATGGTTCACATAACGTGCTTTGGCATGTTAAGCGACTGAGAGCAGATGCATGGTGGGGCACCAATGGGTGACAGGAATCCACATGACTGCATTAGGGTATTCACATTAGCACTGACAGGTTTTCTTGCAAAATAAAACAGAAATGAGGTCTCTTATGGCAACTGTTACATGTCCAAAGCTTCAGACCTTCCGTGTTGAGTAACAAAAGCTCTACATGCAATCGTTGCACATTGTGTCATAGGATATAACTCATATCAAAATAACTGTTCTTTTTTTGGTCCGAGCATCTACAACTGTGGCACGTTTCCTTCCTATAGATCTGGGTAGCAATCGAACCACATAACTTTCAAGGGAACTAAAAAATCATAAGCTGACCTATTTCTTTTGATGTATGAGGGATGCTTCTGGCACAGTTTATGTTTTCATTGAGAAGGGAAAACCAAATCGCTCAATCTAAGCCCTTTTCGTCCCTGGCACCATAAAGCCGTGTGATTGGTTGGTCCAGGCCAGGCTGTTTATCTGTCTTGATGCAGTGACATCAAAGCGCTGATAGTCATTAGCAATCTGGGATTGGTACTGGGAAATTTCACGCTGTCGAAGTATATGAGAATGAGATGAGGGAGAAAATCTGACAGAGTTCAGAGAGACGGGACACCAACACAGAATGAATGCCCTTATTAAGCATCCACATTGGCGATATCCAGAGACCAGCGCACAGTGATGTGGTGTAAATGTCACATTTTGGACCTCTAGGGGAATTTATGAATTATTTATGTAAGACAAGCCATCGCAAATCCATCTTCATCGGCTCATTACGAATTGAGAGAATGAGATATATTGGAATGTAACTCTAAACAAGCATTTGTTTTTCATGCATCTCTGTAAATGTGTGAAAGATGAAAGTCTATGTTGTATTTATAGAGCATGAAATGAACATGTTGTCACTTTTAGTACTTTGAAGTCATCTACAGTGTATGCTTGTGTACTCTTAAAAGATGTTAAAAGTGACCTTTAGTAGGCATTCCCTTTTACAATATATAGTTGCTCTTTTCTGGGAAATTCAACCAAAATTTTAAGATAATAAATGTTCTCTAAAAAAAAAATGTCTTTCTTCCTAATAACACCTGAACCAAAAAGGGGCAACTAATGTTCATAGCTTTGGCAGATGAGATAATCTCTTCATTAAAAAGAAAAAAAATTTTTTTCAATAAAATTCATCAAATGTCAAAATGGCTCATCAAGCAATTGAACAGATCTGTTTGGAGTGGTCAAATCCCAGTTTGCCAGACGATACATGGTGCTATTTATACATAATTGTTTACATGCAGCAACTCTGAAAAAAATACTGCAGGTGTAGAAACAAATTTTATAAATTGCCAGGAAATTTCAGAATTCATTACAAAGAAATAGCCAACAGTGACTTTTGAACGTAGCGTATCTGATTTTATGACTTCCTTTTATTAGAGTTTCATGCTGGTAATGCAGCAGCGTTTTCTGCACACTATATCCTCAAACACACTTGAATTTGATTCTCATCGAAAAAAAAGTTTTTTGTACTATGCCTGTACCAAATTAACTTATTATGCTTTATCATTGACATTTATTCATGTATTCATTTAGCATATGCATTTATGCAAAGCAAATTATCTGTCACTGCATACACCAGACAATTTATTAATACAGGTTCAGAAAACTTATTTTAGTACAGTCGTTCACAGATAAGAAGCCAGTTCTTGAATGTTGTCCAATACTCAACAGGACTGATTAGAATTTGCCCCATGCATTTTTGACCACCTTTGAATGTGATTTGCGTGATCACAAAATGTCTTCAGAAATGAATGTTAATACCAGGTGAAAATGGGATCTATAACGGAGCGGACTCACCTGTATTCTGCACTGCATTCAGGTAGCTGTCATCACCATTCACCTGCAGGGAGGGAAAAAGGGAAACTAGTTCAAATGCAGAAAGCTGACAGAATTATGAAGTGATTTGTTCAGAACACTAAAGTGTCTGTTTTTCTGGAAAAGTGAAGGTTTATCTTCTTAAGACGTGACACATTTGAACAGCGGTACGTTCTGTTTCTGCCTACACTTCTGCCTGGCTCAGAGGAAGCTGTGAGACTCACTTCTGACAGGGAAGCAAGATAATATCTGTTAATATTTTAACTGACGTTTTATTTTTGCCTTTTTCTTCTGCGCTGCGACTGAAGTGCAATTAGCAGATGAGTTAGTATTTTAATCTTTAAAGCAACTGCTGTCTTACAATGAAAAACAGGACTGGGATGCAAATAAGATATGGATATGGAAAGGGGTTAAGTTTAAGCATATTTACTGTATATGAAGCGGTGATTTGTATTTCAATTACAGAAACTATGACAAACATTTTTTTTGTATAAGACGTAATAAATTGCTCCAATAAAATACACATTATTGTCTCCAAAACATTAATTTAATATCACACATTTTTTATTTATATAATATATTACAATTGATCCCCCATATATACCGCACAATGTACACTAAGAGTACCACATACACTTTCCATGCAAATATGCTTTTATTGCAGAGGTGCTCAGTTCGGATCTTCTGAATTTTTAACATTTAGCTGAAAAATCAAGATAATACATTAATTAAATCTGGCACTTATTTTTAAACCCTTCAGCTAAAATTTGGGCAGCCGTCAAGGTTGAGTACACCCTAGAAATCTGAGGATTGCTGATAGAGCGTCGTTGTGGCAGCAGTAAGGAACTAAAGCTGCTTCTGTGACTTGAAAAGCAATGAGCGATTTCAGTGAGGCAGGGAAACGGCTGTAAAGGGTTTTCCAGAACCAATTGGACTCTGTTCTTCCAACTGATTTTTCGCTGAGCATCAGAAACCATAAAGCTTGTAATCCTAAATATGACCTAGCACTCATCACTGACCCATAAGAATATTTAAACATAAAAAAGTTCCGCAAAAAAAGAATAGTTCACCTATAAATACAAATTCTGTTATCATTTACTCACCCTCACGTCTTTCAAAACTACTACGATTTTCTTTATTCTTTGAAATACAAAGGAGTTTATTTTTAGCAGAAATCGTGAGCTGCTTTTTCTATACAGTGACAGTAAGTTTTGAGCGATGCATGTCAAGCAATGCTTTCAGTACAAGATTTTCACTTAAATTTCTATCCATTTCTGACACTTGGCTTCAGAGAACTTATAGAAAATATACAGCATGAGTCATATGAAGCACTTTTTGAATTTAATAGCCCTTTCTTAGCATGGAAGAGAGCAGGGCATTCTATTAAAACTTTTGCATTCCATAAAAATAATAATAATAATAATACAGGTTTGGAATAAGACTCCATCTATAATAATGCCTCATCCAGTGAAAAAGCCTATCTCCTGTTGTTCTCTTACATCAGATCCACCCACATATATGTCCAGAACTCTGTTTTCAACTGTTTTTGCTTGTAAACGGTGATATGTGCATATTTTTCGGATTTAGACAAGACTGCAGAAAGCACTATTATGAATGGGACTTCAGGAATTATTGTTTTGTTTTACTCAGCTGTTTGAACTCTCTGACGGCACCCATTCACTGCAGAGGATCCATTGGTGAGCAAATGATGTAATTGCAAAATCTTTTTCCAGGAAAAAACAAACATCTCTATATCAAAATGTCATAAGGGTGAGTAAATTTAGCAAATTCTCATTTTTATATGAACTATTCCTTTAAAAACCCCTTTGTTTCTATCCTGCACTGCAGTCATTGTCATGTCTGTAGATGAAAACATGCTATTGATTTACTTCATTACTTTATAACTAATCTGGGGATAGAGCATCACTAGCCAGGCTAATTGCATTATAGATAACAAGCTCCAGTTATGCGCTCTGATATTTGTGCTCATATCAACACACTCAGGTCAGATACAGCCATAATTGCATCTGTCATTCTCATTCCACAGCAGCAACTGAGGCCAGACTGACGCTGTCCTTGATTGTGCTCCTTTCCCTTAAAATACCACATCCAAAAGATTTAAATGGTTTATTGACTCCCAATTGTCTGCCCATTTCAAATGACACCTATACAAGAAACAGCTTTTGGAAATGGAGTATAGCACAGATGAGTGAACATATGACCAGGTGTGTCTTACTGACAGCTGCAAACTCAAAAAAGGTACACAACAACCTTGATGTCTGTAGCCTATAGCACACATCCGGTGTACTGCTGTTTTGTATCTCGGGAGTCTAATTGCGAATGCACATTTTAAAACGCATACAGATATATAAAATCAATCCGGTGTATGACACCATCTCAGGAGCAAAGCCCTTCAATAGATTTGTTGGTGCTGTAAAATTCTCATAGACAACAGGAGCGTAAAGTCTCTAATGGAGCACAGCAGGCATATTACTGATTAATTCCTTCCCATAGTCCTGTTGTTTCACCGCCCAAACAGATGTGAAGATACTCCAGCTCTGTAGTGGAAGCGAACTGAGATGAAGGTAGACGATTATCTAGCTGATGCCTTTTGTCTCTGAATATGCTTAAAAAAGGGAAACAAAGCTGTTTAGAGCCACAATAAAAATGAAAATCTGGTTTACATCATTTACTCTGAATCTTTCACAACTGGATGTTTCTTTGTCTTCTGTGCTGAACTGAGTTTGGAGACCCCCGAGAGTAGATATGCTCTATTAAGAAATCAGCCATTCTTTTCCAACAATCCTAATACTGAATACCTCACATCCCCTGAAATACCATTATGCGAATGGGTCAATAATTTTGTTCTAGCACGCTCATCAAACTCATTAGTCTTACAGCAGAATATGGGTCAATGTGTTGTATTGTGAAATCCTTGTGGTTTGTGAGCTCTGAGATTTGTGCATTCATCTTGAAAGGCGAAAACAAAAAGAAGGTTATTAAAAATAACTGAATTTAAATAATTCTCCATATCTCTATGTTTAACGTGTATCATTTAAGCGGCATTTCCTCCATACAGCATGTCAGATCCTCTATTAGAGGGAGGGGGCTTTGCTTGAATCCATTAAACAGCATGTGAGTGTTTTATTGCACAATGACAGATATATAAGATGCTGAACTAGATTTGGCCAAAAGGCGCACTTTAAAATCATGCTGCATTAGTGGCTTAAAGCACCACAAATAAAACCACGCAAAAATCACACAAGGTCTTAGCAATTGTTATAAAGCCACTTAGGTGTATTTATTCCGCGCTATTATTGAACAACCCTGAAGGCGCATCTTACCTCCAGCAAGACTGCAAACACACCGAGCAGGGCGAGCATCCTCCGCACTCTTGGATCCATCCCTATCTCCGGGTATGGGTCAGAGTCATTGTCCGGTATTAAAAGCCACCTCCGGAGCAGGGTGTATTCGCGAATGAGCGCTGTTCAAACGGACTGAATGGCAGAATCACGCGGATGCCGTTTAAGAGCGTTGGTTTCCAGGGTGAGAGATGCGATGCTCCGTGACCCGCCGTAGGTTGATATATGACGCCTAATCGGTGTTGTGGAGTAGTGTCACGGACGCACACACCCCTCGTAGCGACCCACGCGCAGCTCTACGTTTCCAAGCGCTCACGCACCCCGCGCGCGCCGCACTGATGAACCAGCAGCCAACAAACTGGGCGTCACTGCTGCCTTAGTACAGTCCTAGCAATCATGATATTAACAATAAATTAAAACCGACATAATTTTGTGAAACTGTTTACAGTTACAATTATTATTATCAATAAGTGGAATAGAAAGAATACTTTTGCCCAACTAATATTTTTTCACGAATATAGAGACCGATATAACTAAATATCGGCAACACTGTAATAAAAAAAGGGTTTTCGAAGATTAGTAGTTACGTTGTACAAGAAAACTCTAAATTCAGTGTCTAAACGTACAATATTATTAATTTGCTGTAGTCCTATGTAATGAGTCGACCCCATTTTTTATTGTAGTTTAGAAAGTGTAAAATATTACAATCAGACACATGAGCCATACATTAGTGTTCAGAACAAATACGTATTTATTCTTTGGTTGTTTTTCAGTGTTGAGACAGCGATTTGAATATTAGAACAGAATTCTGAGTTGTGAGAGAATCATTCAGATCGATTTTGTCCGTCAAATCAACAGATTCATTGAAAAACTCCAGTTCGAACCAATTGTTTCGTCTCTCAACTAGAAATGCTGGATGCTAAGATTTTAGAGAATAACAACTTACAAAATGGCATGCATGTCATTTTATGAAAAAAAGGGGGGGGGCGGATAGAAGGATATCACAGACTGTTTAATGTGATACAGGGACCTAACAGGTACAAACAGGCACGTGCAGGGGGGGGGGGGGGGGTGCTTGCCTCAAGTGCCCTTTTCTTGGGGTTTGTTGTTTGTTTTTTTTAATGTGTATGTGTGTATGGAGCCCTGTATTTGCCCCAAAACAATAAAATTTAACAATTAATCTTAATTTTGATAAATAAA
>JAUMHR010000062.1:13285788-13299864 GCA_032361145.1 Enteromius fasciolatus | reverse complement strand
TGTGTCATTTAAGCAAGACAGTTGCGTTTTTGTATTAGTGATGTTATGTGTGTTTATGTTCAAGTTAGATTGGGGGGTGGGGGTTCATTTGCAGCACTTTTTTATATTAAAGTGTAACAGTTACCGTCATGGAGAGAAGTGTGTAGGGGAGCATTACATATTAAGTTCATCATGAATATATATTATTTAGCCTACTATCTGCCTTCTATTTTAACTTTTAACACCCGCCCCGTTAAACGTCTCTGCACGGCCCTGGGTACAAGCAATATTTTATGTGTTAATAAACAAATAACACTTACAGCATCTAACTAACCTCTCTCTTCACAGTGCCTTTTAGATCTTACAGGGGTTTTATGCATTGTGTTTATTTGCCCCACTCTTGTCTTGCTTTCACATTGGGTGTTTTTAAATCCTAAAGCCTGTTTAATCACTTTGTTGAAGTTAAACTGAATAAAAAACCTTTATTGTTATTATTAGGAGATTATTCTAAAAGCCTTGCTTGCCTTTTTTGTAATATTGTATGTTTAACCTCTAAATGTGCATAACGCAAAGTTATTTTAACAAATGTTGGTTTTACACGCAGCAGTAGAGGTGAATACAAGGTCTGAATCATCACAAAAGAAAAAAACCCTGAAGGGATTCTGAATAAAACCAGCAGAGGTAACATTATAAAGTGCAGAAAAGATCTAGAGGGGAGAAAAATAAGAAAATGAATTCTTTGTGTGGGTGTTAGACGGGAAGAACAGAAGATTTTCCTCACAAATGATTATGATTAACATACTCAGCAGTTGAAAAACACACCTAAAAGGATCTTTTGTAAGATTTTAGAAAGTTACATCTGAGCAGTGTTCACATGGAAACTACAAGAAAATCGATATTCTACCATATATATATCCAACCACTCTACAGCCATCTACTCATTCTAAAGAATTTATGGGATGGCATGAGTTCAATTACTTTCAATAAAAACAAATAGAGCAGAGCATAATAGATTTACTTGCTTCATGTTTGCTCATAATAATAAAGCTACAGCTGCGAAGCCCAGCATGAGTGACCTTCTGCTGGTGGCATGCAAAGTCACCCACAGAGTCTTCGCACCCACACAAGCATGCATACATTACCCTCTCAATCCTCCCTTTCTCCCACTACACTCATGACCTGATCATTGGCACTGACGTGTTTTACAGTCGTGTTATATCTCTGTGCCGCAGAGACACCTGCTCCGTGATGATCTGTGGTTATAATGGGGGAAACAAGAATTTTACTGGTGCACCGCTTTGATGGATGCGGTGTTGTCATGGCAACACAATGGTTAAACTGCCAGCAGTACCTCCAACTCTAACAGCACACTTAAGGATTTTAAGAGACAATTGTCTTTGTGCTCTCTATAAAATTGGGTCATCAAATTGGGGGGGGGGTAAAGAAAGTAAAAATCTAAAAGTGGCATTGTCTAAAATTTACATTAAAAAGGATGATTTTAAAAGAGATGTATGTTTTATCTTGGCAACAAATACATCAGTGAGTCATAATGCTTTGCAAAATCTTTCTTTCTCTTTTTTATTTTTTATACAGCCACGCAAAAATCCACACACACAGATTTAGGGGCTCTGTATGACTATCATAATGGTCTTTACCCAGAGGCATCAGCTCTCAGTTCCATAAACCCTCTCTAAAGCAGCCAATCCCCACCCAGTCGGTATGGAAACAGATAAGAAAGAAGAAAGGAATCAGACTCTCCTTTTTCTCCACATACTATTAACAGATATTACAGTAATAATTGGTCAACCCATTATGTTGTGTGTTGTTTTGCGCCAAAAATGACAAGAATTCAAACAAAAAGTCCTATATTCCAGGTCTTATTTGTCATTTTTGAGGCTTAACTTGACAATGACATGTCCCCATTCACTTCCATGGTGAAGGTCAAGAGCAGCATTAATATTTCCTTTTCAGTTCCGAAAGATAAAAAATTTAAAATGAATATTAGTTTGGAACAAGAATGAACGGTAAACATTAACAGGTTCTATTTGTTAACATGAACTAACTATGAATATTTCAAACATTTAATAAATTTAGCTAATATTTTATTTAATTAACTATTAAAACAAATGTATCTGTTAATGTTACTTTCATGCATTTGGAGTTTACCATGGTAAAAGGTTCTCATGCTATGCATGGACAAAGTTTCAAAAAACAGTTTGGACATATGAGTATTTATGTACCCAAAATCTTACTTCCGGGTATGTACAAGTTTCAGAGAGTTATTTTACACAGGCATTTCTCATTTGGTAGTAAGGGAAAGATAACCTTGTTAAGCTGTCCAAAAGAACCCAGTGTAACACCCTGCTGAAAAAAAACAGCACATGATGGTTAGGTATGTTTTGATGGTTTATAAACAAGGCCCAGTTCGACCCTGGATTTGCACATTATTTGATACTGAAAGATGGAGTGGTCTCAGCTTTAAGAGATCCTCGTCATGATTCAGAACAGCAGACAGTAAGTGAAACGGCATCAAATATCTGTATTTTGCTGGCAATTGGTACAAGTGCTCGTCAATCTATGAACAAGTTGCAATTCTATTAAAAATGTTAACAATGATTAAATACTGGATCTGCTCACTGACAGTTAAAATATTACTGGTTGAATAAATCGTGAAAGCATTTTTATTTTTTGATTGACTATTCCTTTAAAGACTAGCAGTCATCACAGGCAATAAAAGCAACAAATAACACTAAAGAGCAAAGCATATATATATATACATATTTCTATCAACTATCTGGCTTTTTTAGTCAGTTTTGAACTAATAAGCCAGTCCTATTGCATCCTGTTTTAAAGCGTTTTTAATACATGAACTCTGTTGCCTTTATGGTCCAATTTAGCATCCAGCATGCACATAAAAAAGAAGACAGATCTAAAAAATTTTATTTCAAATTTCCAACATGATACAGACTTCCTTATTCGTTTAAAAATTTAGAGTAGAATACTTAAATACTCAGACTTCCTGGCTTGTTCTATCTGTATCCCTAGTTTGGCAGTGGGACAACAGCAGAACATTTAGCGTTGGCTGCCGCAGGCACTCTGGATGCTGTTGTAAGATATCGTTTGAAGTGGCACATGCTGTCGAAGATGCGAGCAGCCTTATTGAGGCTTCTGTTAATGGAGTATCTCAACATTAACGTACCAAACATCAATCTTGTTTCACATTAAAGTTTAGAATGAGAATGAAACTGATTTGCTCCATTAAGACTTTAAAATTACCAGTTTAATATGCTTGAGATATGTAGAAAAGACAAATTGACCAACCAACAGACCGATAGCCAGATAGGTAAAGATAGATATAGAAAATATATTACAAATGCCCATTCAACTGTACTGATTTTTGCAGCTTGTTCAAAATCTCTTTACCTTTCCTCACAAGAGCAGCACAGAGAGCCTTTGTCTTCTGATCAGAGAAAAAGAATAAACCCCTCCTTTAAAATAAGCCAAAACATTGGTTTCATAACTGCACACTAAGTCTTTTTTGCATGTGAACCATGCAAGATTTATAGCTTGGGTATATAAAAAGATCATAAGTAATGAGCCTGGCAGACTTTTGATTTATATGTCAATCTGACCTGACACACTGATGCAGAGGTTGCTGAAGAAGGAGATATTTGTGCTTTTCCAGCACATATTCCATCCGTCTCTCCATCTCTGGTCCCCTTTGTGCCTCCTGTGCTGACTCTTCACTCGTGACCAATAGATAATAGGCAGATATATGAATTCTGTGTGTCAAGAGACAACAACGAAAAATGGTGAGACACCACCTCTCTTACCATGGAGAGCATGTCTAAGCAATTACTCTCATTAATGGCTCCCTGGTCTCCACTATCTGTCTGCCACTTGCAAGATTATCAAGATAATGGGTTTGGCTTTAATAATAAGCACTTGAGACTAATTGTCCAACTAGCTGAAAACGCAAATAAACATTACTACAGCTTTGGGATGGGCAGCATCTAATGAGATCATTAAAGATTGTGAACCAAAGCCATTTAAGAAGAAATACCGCCATCTAGCGCAGAAATCCAAAAATAACATCCTGTGTCCAAGAATTGAGATTTATATAGTTTTATAGTAAATAATCAATGCTGTACTGCAAATAGGTCACCTACTATTTGAACACGAAAACGTATTTAAATGGCAAGAAAACAAATATTTAATCCACAGCAAGTTTGATCATATTTGATCGCTTCAGTATAACAAATCCAAAACCAAGTTCGTTCCTTTGTTTGTATTTCTTTTTTATGTATTTATTGCGGCCATAATACTACGTAACAAACAGACCTGGGAGATTTGTTCACGTCCTACCATTTTAAGCTCCGGATATTCCGCCTTTTCAATCTGACGTAATATTACTGACACATGCCTCGTCCAATGAGCGCTGCGACGGAACATGATTGACAGCGAAATTTACCAATGAGCGTTCGAGCTCCGGCAGCTATGGCGTCTGTGCCTCGTCTGCTGATTTGCAACCCGCCGAAATAGGATCGGTGAAGAAGGAGACCTTCGATCGGTTCGCCATGGACTGTTCTAGGATCAGTAAGGTTTAAATACGACCCTAACCATAGAGCGGTAAGTAAGAATACAGTCAGTAACTTGTGTGTGATTCTAGCTTAGTGTTCGTAACCAGAACGATCCGAATGAAACGGAGGACTGGACGCTTTTGAGCAGATAATTACGGTGGAATATCACGTTTCAAACATAATGGTGGCTTTGGCCTGTCCTACTATTCATCAAAACAAGTAGATTATCTTTCCTCTCAAAGTCAGCTCTGACTTTTGCATTCGGTTTTTTTGTGTATATACCATCTCTATGTGTGAAATAAACGAAACATTATATCACATACACATTCTTTGTCAAAGGCAGGTGCTGCAACTCAGTTTTTAACGTTACTGGGTTGTTGTAAGGCAGTGTGTAAGAAACATGCACGAGCTGCAAACTTCAGCCGCCTCTCGTCGCGGTGACGCTGTCAAAAACGTCACGTATGACACACGTATGTTGAACAAATACGAGATATTGTAGCAATAAGTTAATTGGAAATGCGAATTGTTCCCGCTCCTTTCCTACAGCAAGATTTTGCTTTTTATTTAAAATAAATAATGGTAATGCTAAGCAAATTTTGCATAAATGAGAATAGAAGAAGTATCCTACAAAATGGCAAGTTTAGAATGTTTGGAAACTTATAAACTGCAAAAATTCTAGATATTTTATGATTTTGTATACTCAAGGTTTTTTGTATGTTTGGTTGGTTTTTTTGGAGGTTTAAAAATCATAGAAATTGGTCTTTTAAAGTGTCTTTATTTTCTGAAAAACAAAATAACATTAGGATATCAATATATTAAAGAAATTGGGTATTTTATATTGAATTTATATTTACTTTTATTTGAACTTTTTTGTCTTCTGGCAGCTAATATTATAAAAAATGTGATAGCTTTGGTTCATGTGGCATTGAAATAAAAAAAATATATTTAGTCTAAGTCTAAATACTACAAAAAATGTAATAAATTTAAATGTTATATATATATTAAATTCACATTAAATTTCTAAAAAAAATTGTAGTATTTAGACTTAAATTTAGACTTAGACTAAATTAATATTATATATTATAATGTGTGTTATTTATTTAAAACATTTATTTAATTATAATATTTTATTTAATTTTATTGACTATTTACTTTCCTACATTTTCCTAAAATATTAGCATTTGTAAATTAGAAACCTGCTTTTATATCTAACTATACATTTTTTTGTTTGTTTGTTTTAGATATTATATTGAGTTAAGAAGCTGGTCATCACTGTGCTTGTGATAGTTAAAAAGATGGATCCGTCTGCAGGCATGCACATGTCCGCTGTTCCACAGAACAATGAAGTGGTTCACGTCTCTGTCGGGAACCCCATTATAACCATGTATCAGCCGCAACCTCAACCTCCAAACATGGCACAAATCATTACGCAGCACGTGGTACCTCAAGAAGTCTCCTGTCACATACAGCACACCATCCCATCACACATCCAAATGCCGACTCACATCCAGACTCACTCACACATCCAGCCTGCTCCACATCTGCAGAATCCACTGCAAGTCCACGTGGAAGCACAAGCTCATATTCTGACCCAAGACCACGTATCAACACAAGGTCCATCAGAAGGCCAGAGTGCCGCTCCTTCTCAGGATGGTGCAGGGAACTCACTGCAGGTCCCTTTTGCAGAGGTAGCCTCCCTGCTCGACCCTAACATGAAGAGCTCAAAGGCCCGCAAGTACCAGATCCATTACAACGAGGTCAAGAGGAGATTGGAACCACCTGAGAAGATGTCGCTCCGATCTCTGGCTGCCTATACAAGAGTAAGTCGAGGTCCGGCTAGTAAGAAAACGCTTTTGGAGTCCCTAAATGTTTTTGGTCTGTCACCAAGCACCAATACAGCAGTGTCCAGTTCCTTTTCCAAACTAACCGAAGGTAAGTGGTCAGTCATCAGTGTTGTTTTAGACCCCACTGATTATAATTTAATGGGAAAATCAGTTGATATATACTTTAAAATATCTTGTTTTGTAGACCAAATCAGCCAGAGTCAGTAAATGATGATAAGAGTTTTTGGGGTGAACTGTCCCTTTAATCACAACCAGAAATGAATTTAGTCAAGGTTGAAGCTAATTATTTATTGTCATCATTTATATTTTCAGGTGACACAGCTGCCCTTTGCAAAGACATGAAGGATTTTGCTCTGCAATATGTCGATTATGAAAATATGGCGAAACAGTTACTACCTGAAACAAACCAAGTGCAGCACTGGTCGAAAATCATTGAAACAAGGTAAATTATCAGTAGACCTGTGCAAAGAAAAGTAAATGGTTCTGCTACAATTCAAAAAGTAATTTTAGCTGTTTTCTTTTTATTATACAGGAATTATCTGGAGGAGATGAGGAAGATTTTTAATGACCCTCTGAATACACGGTTGTTCTCCAATGTTACGCATGGTCTTGGTAACGGCATGATGGATGTGGCTCTCGATATAATAGATAACGTCATCGACCGGCAAATCAGAATCCTCTCAGGGAACACCGATCCCAAACCCGAACCGCCGGTGAGAAGGATAAGGAAACGCAACCGCAAGCCCAAAGCTGCCACGGAAGATGGCAAGCCTAAAGAAAAGGGCAAAAGGGGACGGAAGAAAGGGAAGCAGATGCGGCTGGATTCTGTTGTTCCTGAGGTTCAACAGTCCTCAGAGATGGAGAGCAGCGTGTTAACGCTAGTCTCTGTAGGATACGAAACCATTTCCAGTGGACTTAACGCCACCAATGCAGGTCTTGCGTAACATCACGTGCCTGAGAGCTGCAGAGAGACAGTGTGAATTCCGAGTGCAAAAAGGTTTTTCATAGAAAATTTTAGTTTTATAAATGTTAGACTTCTCTCCTTCTCTCAAGGCTGAATATATTCAGTTTTTTCACAGTCTGGTCGATCAAGAAAATAATGTGGGTCTGAGAGGATGTTGGCAGAGATGCTTTGATTTAAACCAATCTTGTATTGCCCTTTTTGTTTCGCCATTTGTGGCAAAGAACAACTGTACGCAGACAGTGTATGCTATTAAAGTAGCATGCAAGCAGTTATTTTCAAGCACTGTTGTATTCTCATAAAATGGTCACAATAGTTATTAGTGTTATTTTAGTAGTGTTCTTCGATTCTGTTGTACTTAATCTTACAAACCCCGAGCAATTTAGTTTAAGGATGAACATATCTTCTCTTGGACATTGTTTGATTTTTTCGGACTATTTATTTCCTTTTTCTGTTTGTGTCTGATATGTAGTGTATGTGAACGACTGTAGCCTGTACTCGGTAAATTTTGCAGATTGCTCATAATATGCTTGTATTAAAAGCATTACCTTTTTTTAAGCAATTTGTATATGTACAATTTTATTGCCTGCAGAACACAAAAGGTTCCATTTTATCACAAGACTGAAATGTATTGAATGGATTTAATGCAATTCAAAAAGCCTATAGTTAGGGTTAAGGAAATCTTAATCCTAAATATTACAATTTCACGAGCACTCACATTATTTGCATTATGAGCCAGAGATATCTGAAACAGATTTTTTCTTCTCTTTTTTTTATGTGGGCATCTTGCAATTTTCATTAAATGACAAAATATGGAAAAAGAGACACAAGTAGTAACATGTAACAATATGTTTATAACCATTTAGAACAGCTTTGCAGCCACATAACATCATAGCATTTTGCAACATTTGCCCAGTTATTTAATAACATGTAATTACTGTTATAATTAATCTGTTTTATGCATTCTCTCAAATATCAATAATAGCTAATTGGCCTCAACTGCTTTGTAGTCTTTTGTATTTTCACAAAAGATTTCCCCACAAAGCAGCTTTTCTGAATCCCTGGCGAGCATTCAGAGAAAATCCTCACAGTCAGATTTGTTGCTGAGCCAAAGATATTGTTTGTCTGTTTGTTGTTGCTCTCTCTCTTTTGCCCTCTAGGAGACGTTTGATGTGGGCTTTCTGCAGTTCGCATTGTCACCTACAGGTGTCCTGTCCACTGTGAGGCTTTCATCAGACTGAGGATTTGGAGTACATTAGTGTAGGTCTGAATCAGAGCAGGCGGTGCAGAGACAGGGATTGAGAGGAAGAAAATAAATGTGTGATGAGGGAGGGAGGGAGGAGTTTGTTTCGTAAACATACATGTATATACAACCCGGATAAGAGTGGAAGGAAAACAGGTGGAGGACACAAAAATAGGACAATATTGCAGAAATACACACTGATACAAAGCAAGACATGGAGTTGCGTGAGATTTTAGATCAGAAGCATAGTCTAGACTGTCGTGGTAATCCAGGACACAAGCAGTGCTGAGAACTAAAGAGGTCATCACAACCTCACACAGACATAGGGACAAGATGGGGGCCAGTCGTCCACTACCTAATGCGCCCAAGGGTAAGTAACAACACCCACAATGGAAAGACTGACTCAAGGATATACATTTAGATGTGCGTTTTCTATTCTCAGATTCACTAAGTGCTGCAATAGAGGCCATCAGTGTGAGCACAGAACATGTCGAAGAGGAACTAAAGCCATATTTGGACACAGTACTCAATGTTGCCGTAGAAAGAAGTGAGTAATTGATGTTTTTGTTGTATAATTTAAGATTGCAATTATTTGTTTGGGACTGGAGAAGTCAAGAGTGTAGACATGTGTTAGTGCTTATGTAACAAACACCAGGCCCTCTGGGGGTTATACAGGATGTTGAGACATAATTTAATGCATTATCCCTTTTTTAAATGTAGTTTCTTATAAATAAACTCAAACCGTTTTCAATTGGTGTGAGCTTGTTTCAGCTAGTTGGATGCAGAATGCGCCAGTGCTTTGGGTGAGTTCTGAAAGCTGCTTAGTGCGTATTGCTATTGCACTTTTGCTAGACCCGACCCAGGTTACTGTCATTATTAGTTATTATGTGTCTCTCTGGAAAACTTCATTTTGCCTAGTTAACACTCTTAGGCTGAAAATATTTGCATAATAAACAGTAAAATTTGCAGTAACCCTAAGCAATTGGTTTCTTATATAATCAGATAATATAAACTTAAACCAATGTTTGATGTGTGAAAAGCAGGGAAAAGTACACACTGATTATGCCGTGAAATGATACAGACCCTGTGAGGATTATTTTGCAATTACGAACGAGTAAATTCATCCGAGCACGGGTGAGAAACCATGATTAATACATCAACAAGGATAGCTGTGAGAAGAATACGCAACTACTGAGGATTTGAAAACAGAGACGCTCTAATCCGCATTTGTCTGTGTGAGAGCCATTGAATGACAGGAACGATTAGCCGGACTGCTCCTCTGTATATAAGCAACCAGGTGGCCAGCTGTGAGTGATCTCTGTAGTTTGTGGAAACATCATTTGTTAATCTGTGCTTATGTTAACTGTGGACAACTGGATAAGAACGGTCTAGCTAGCATGATGTACTTTCAGAGCATTGGGATATATATATCCATAACTGTTTAAAATTTTGGGGTCAGTACAGTTTAAATTAATTTTTTTTTCTCCAAAGTCACATTAAATTGATCAACAACAGACATTCATCATTTTACCAAAAAACACAATTCTTCCCAAGTTTGTATTTGCCAATGTATCCTAGAAAAATGTCAGTTTCCACAAAAATATTTAACTGTTTTCAACATAATTCCAGATATTCCCTTCTCTCAGTTCGTTCAGCTTTGCCATTACAGAAATAATTCACATTTTCAAAAATAGCAAAAAAAGTAGAAATGGTTATTAATTGTAATTATATTCCAAAATGTACTATTGTATTACTGTACTTTGTATCAAATAAATGCAGACTTAGAGAGAATAAGACACTTCTTTCTAAAACATTACTGACCCCAAGCTTTGTGTAATGTGTTTTTCCTGTTCTAGATAAAGGCGTATCAGAGCAGGTGGTGGAAAGTGGGATTCTGCCTGTTCTGGCTCAGATTTTAAGAAGAAAGAGCACACTCACTACTCACACTGCCAGACTGGTAGCTGAACTGGCCAGAGAAGGTAAGAGGCTGAACTCAAAATGATGCATAAATTAGACCTACACCTTTACCACGGGTTGCTTGTGCTATTGTTTTTCTAATAGGTTGCACTGGATAAACTGCAAATAATAAGAGCTTGACAGAGCACTGACTGATTATTGATTCTATAATTCCATCTTTCTTTAGCTCCAGTGAGAGAGCAATGCTTTGAGACAGGCATTGTATCTGCACTTGTGACCTTACTGCTAAGCCAAGACCAGGACCTTCTCCTTCATGTTAGCCAGGCCATTGCCAGGATTTGCTATGACAGCAGTGAGTGAACCTGAATTTTTGCCTTGTGCTTCTAACCACAGATCCTAGTGGTGATACTGATGTGAGAGGCTTTAGTCATACTTTAGTATGTCGTTGGGTCGCTGATTAAATAACATTTGTAGCACCCTATAAGCCCCCAGTTCATTTGAATTGATCAGTTTCAGAGGGGTATGAGATGATGTGACGAGTTTCAGAAAATAATTAACATTTTTAAATTTGAAACCTTTTGAATCATTTTGTCATTGGCAAGAATAGTGTATTTGGATGCCTCCTCTATTGTGATTTTTCTTGTTCACGAGAAGCGGAGTGTGCAAAAGCTGTGGGTAATAATATTTCATTGTACAATATTTGACGGCTAGATTTTAAGTGAACAGCAAACATTAAGAGAGTTTATATAATAAGAGAGTTTACCCAAAATTAAACATTTTGAAGGTTTTTTTTTAGGTTTGTTTTTATTCTTCAAAATAAGGCATGATGACACAATTACAATTTTTGGGTCTAGTATCCCTCTGATAAATCACAGGTTAAGTAGAGTCTAGCAATATGCATATTGATGCTGGCCTTTGACTTTGGAATTTAAGAGATCATTTTCTTGGTAGACTTGCAACAGGAGCGATTCCTGAGGCTCGGAGCTGTCCCACGACTGGTGTCGGTTCTTCTCCAGTACAGTGGGAACGAGGCACTGCTGAGCTCTTGTCTTCTGGCCCTTTGTAACCTGGCTGACATGGGCGAAGAAGACGGCACCATGCTCTCCTGGGAGGAAGGGGCGTATTTCGGCGAGGGGGAGCGTGTTTTCCGTGGCACCTCACGGTACTCTTTCGGCTTCTCTTCGGCTGTGACGGTGGTCAGGTTGAAACAGTGGACTAACGGTCAGTACTCCGTGGCAGTAGAAGTGCTTCAAAGATGCTCCACAATGCTGTGGGGCGCAAAAAACGGCCACCAGACTGGACACCGCTTACTGAACTTTACCCACCTAGGCAGCTGCCCCAAATTGTACAAAGTTATCAAATGCTCAGTGAAGAACATACCAAGAAAGAGGAATCTGAGATCAGCAGTGCTTCATACCCTTTTGTGAAACTTCATTGTAGTGCTTTTGGAATATTAATGTACGTCTGAGGTGGCCTAAACCGGTGATCTGGTGTAAACCACGTCCCGACATTTAAGGAGCTCATTTCAGTCATTCGTAATATAGAATGAATCTGAAAGCCCAAACATAGAATATAACTGCTTGCAGTTTCCTATTGCTCAGACGTCACGTCCGAACCCGAGGGTACCAAGAGAGCCAAAATCACAAGACATGTTGTGTCCAGGCAGTTTAAGTCTTACAGAACATGAGAACAGGTGGACGCCGAGCTGCAATCTGCTAGCCTTTCTGAACTCTGTGATTAGTCCATAAGAGGCCTTACATTAGTGGATTATCCAGACCCAGTGTTCAGGGTCAGAGCAGCTACACGCACCCAGGTCACAGTATGCAACCATGTTGCAAAATGCACCAAGGGAAATAGATTAACAGATGAGAATCGTGACTTATGTTTACAGTCTTTGGGTCCAAACACAGTCCATGTGAAAGCAGGCTTAACTAAGCATTCTGGATCGATAACTGCAAAAAGTTGATGTCTATCAATATATTCCACACAGGCATGTAAAAAGTGGAACTATTAAGAGAATATTAATATTGTGTGACTGGATATTGTTTTTGTGTAGAGTAAAACTTGCTACACTACTGTTCAAAAATCTGTCATAAATCATATGTATGTATAAAATGAAATGATAAAACACTTCCCCCAGATTGAATAATTTTTTTGAATAATTTTTTTTGATCAAATTTTTTTGATCTGTGTTTTTGATCAAATACTGTATATGTATACAAAAATACAGTTAAAATTGTAATATTAAAAAAATGTTATTGCAAAAACATTCTAATTGAATACATTTTCAAAAGTAATTTATTCTTTTGATGCAAAGCTGATTTTTTAGCATCGTTCCTCCAGTCTTCAGTGTTACGTGGTTATGATAATTCGGTGCTCACTTCAGAATTATTTAATAATCTTTTAATAATTTAATCTTTTTAATAATTTAATATTTAATAATCTAAAAGTTTAAACAAACAACAATTTAGATTATATAATATATACATTATATAATATATATTTTTACTGTCACTTTGGATCAATATAATGCTTATTATTATTTCAAAATAATTTTAAATGGTAGTGTATGTCCAATTTGTGAGCGAATCACTCTTTTCAATAAATCAATCGAACCAGTTCACAAATTGGTCTGAAGGATTCAGTATCAATCTCTGTGACCCGACATAGGAAAAGAGAACTGAACAATGGATTGATAGATGCAAATTATTGTCCATGAATTAAACAGGAATGGAATTTCGTGGGTTAAAAGTGTGAGAACCCTATGGTACAACTGGACTGTATTTTTACCTCCTGCATCAAGTCACACAGTTGTTATGATGGGCTTTGAGGGGCAAACTGTTATTTAAAATGATGTAATTAAATGCTAAGTTTATTTATCAGTTTATGCTATCAATAAACCATTTCTTTTGACATTGTTTAATTCCATTTGATTTTCTGATATCAGTCTTGTACTAAAAAAAAAAAAAAACACGTCCACCTTAAAGATAAGGAAAAGGCTACCATTGTTTTCAAAGAGAGTAGGGAGGTGGCACTGAGTTTGTAGCAGGTTGTTCATTGAGGGCCCTGTACTGTGTCAGCTGATCCCAGCGGGTGCCATTGCCTGACCAGCTCCTGTGGTTTGCTGACCATGTCGTTCCAGTGTTCCAGCTCTCTACCCCTCGCGTACATGAACGGCCCAATGACCACAATGCCCAACAACACTGCCAGTAAAGACAAAATACAGTGACTGAGTATACAGTAGATATAGATACATTATAATAGTGCCTTTAAGACCACGGGTGAATGGGGATGAACCAGAATATTATCATTTTTTAAAGAATTTCTAATTGCATAAGTGACTCTGGACCTTAAAACAAGTCATATAGCACAGGTGTTTTTTCAGCAATAGCCAACAACACACTGTATGGGTCAACATTATAGATTTTTCTTTTCTGCCATGCAGAACATCATGCAGATATTTATTAAATGTCCTAACTTAAGTAAATCAAAACTTAAATTTTGATTTGAAATACGCATTGCTAAGAACCTTAAAGGTAATTTTCTCAAAAT
>JAUMHR010000062.1:13266296-13276605 GCA_032361145.1 Enteromius fasciolatus | reverse complement strand
ATTTAAAACTTGACTCTTCTGTAGTCGCATTTTGTACTAAGACTGGCGGAAAATGCAAAGTTGTGGATTTTCTAGGGATGTTGGAAAATGAAAAGTGGAGTATTCCTTTAAATAGTGTTGGTAACTGTATAAAACTTGTTGAAAACCTGTTGCGCAGTAGTAATATTATAATATGATTTTTGTAGATTTTCTGCAGTTTGTGTGATGGATGATGAACACTGGATAGAACTTTGCGAATGTTGCGAGTTGCAATTCTACAGATATCTGCTGAGCTTTCTTCAGAGTTCTGCATATGTAGCTTCTGTGTGGGCATGCTTGGAGTTAGATTTATATGGTATGATTCAGCAAATAGTCACAGGGACATAAACAGATGGTGGTGGCCTAACGATTAAGAATCAGAGCAAACAACACAAAGGTTGCAAGTTTATTTCTGAGTTTACTCCTGAAAGTCCTGAAATGAATTGTCTTTGAGTCATTAAACTCTGATTGCTTCACAGAAAATAATACAGTACTTCATTAGTGCATTGCAAGATGCTTTAAAATGGCACCTCATTCTAAAGTTAAGTACAGTTTGAAGTGTGTCTTGAATAACTGTACAGATTAGAGTGTGAGTGTGTTTGGAGTCATCAGTATGTGTGTGTTGACACTTGGGAGTGACAGACCCAAAAGTGTCTCCCAAAAAATCTGCTGGAGTGGCTGAAGTGTGATATAAACATGAACAGGCCTTACACACATTGACTCAATGCTCTCAAGAGTTCCTGGAAATGAGAAACACACTCTTACAGGAATGATGACCTTAAAGTATGGCACAGTTTGTAAATTTACAGTAAACCTACTGTCCTTATGGGACCGTGTGGAGTGGAATCAGCCACCTGTGCTTGAGCACCATGTGGATTAATGTCCTTTTGAGAGGAGCTGGCATTCCCATGTTGTAGCTAATGATCTTAAGACTGAAATTGGGCTTATCCGGTCTTTAATCTGGTCAATTACTCAAGGGAGAGATACCTAGGCATCCCCCTGTCCTATTCACTTTAATCTATGTGCTGTAAGGACAAAAGAAATCGTAAAAGTAAAGGTTTAAGTGTCATTCAAAATCTTAGTAGACAACTAAATAGAGGAAAAACTGGTGTGCTTCCTTCATCTAAAGAAACTTTTGTTTACAAGAAGTACCGTAATAATAAATGTTTAAACATGAATTATGTACTTAGTTTATAACTGTATGTCTTTCTTTACCAGTAGACTATTCACAATGGAGGAAGGACAAAGACCTACATCTGAGATCTACCTCCCAAGCATCAATCTCGGATCTGCTGATGCTGAAGCAGTGGAGAACCATGAGTTGCCAATCATTTCTTTATCCAAAAGCTCGACAGAAATGATGAGCGGACCTCCTCAACGAACGGAGCTGGCATGGTACCGTCAGAACTTGCGTAAGAGCGTCAGCAGTGCAGCGTGTACTCAAAGGCCTATCAGTCTGGGTGGACCATCGACAGGAGTCTCTGTGAACATTTGTGACCATGAACAGGGGAGCATATGCAGCAGCAACAGCACCCCTGAGACTGTAATCTGGCATGGAGGACCTGCAAGATCCTGGAGCGTCATGGATGACTCGCCAAGAAGGACTCCAACGCAAGATCCACTCCTGGGGCAAAATCAGGTCCATGGTGGTGTAAAGTGTGTGTCACACTCACCATCCACAAGTAGGGATTTAAGAATGAAGGATCTGATGTGTAGAGAGGGATGTTGTCCATGTTGCGGACCTGCAGAGAACCTGACAGGGTGCAGCTGTTGCAGAGTGCCTTGTAGAATGAGTTTTTCGGCTCTGAGCAACAACTTCACACCACAGGGAGCGAATACAGAAGACCATGCTCAGAGTGACTGTGAAAGCCATCATTTAACTGCATGCCACAGATCTACCTGCTCTGGTCACATGATGAACACTGCCTGTTTGAGAAATACTTGTGGTGTTGTTCCATGCTCTGGACATTTGATATCACGACCACCTTGTGCAGGAAGCCCTTGTGCAGGACAAAGATCCCTGCTTCATTCAGGCTTGCTCGGTTTTCCACCACTTGTGTCCTCAGTCAGTGAGACCAGACTTGACAGCCGCAGTGCAGGCCATTGCTGTGGATCCGAGTTTAGGGGACAGAATTCTTCCTGCCTTCGACTTGACAAAACAGGCCAGACTTTCAATTTTAACAGGACAGTCAAAGATGCCACTACCATGACATCTGACCACGAGCTCAGACATGTTGGTGTGCAAACTGCATCCGATTCCCTTGCTTCCCCTCTTTCTCATGTGTTTCCTGAAATTTGTTTAAGAGCGGATCCTATTTCAGACACACCTTCGGAGCACATGTGTCATAGGACCCCTGTGAAGGAGGTGGAGTGGGATGCTGAGGGTATGACATGGGAGGTGTATGGTGCAGCTGTGGACCCTGAAGAGCTTGGCCTAGCAATTCAAAGGCATCTGGAACTTCAGATCAAAGAGACTGCAGCTGCTGCAGCTGCAGCTGCTCAAACGCAAGACTCCACGGACAATGTCAGCAGCCTGGCACTGCAAACCAGGCAAAGGAAGAAAAGCGAAGGCATTATAAGAACATTGCGCAGTTCAGCGTGCTGCTCTAACCCAAGTACTGTGGGAGACTGAAGTGATCAGCAAAGGGCCGGAGTCTTTTCAGCATGTGGAAATCCAAGATTAGGTGGAGGTAGTTACATGAATTGAGAATGTCCTGTGGCATATTTGCTTCAGTTATTCATTTAACTAAAGCAAATCGTCCTTAAATTAAATCTATAAATATTCTTGCTTAGTTGAAGCTATCACAGCTCCACTGTTTATTAGAGCAGTGATGTTCAGAGATACATTGCAAGCTAGCATTGCATAGAGCTACCATTTAAAGTTTACATATAATGGGGTGTTTCTACCTTACTTCACACATGGCCTTGTCCCTGTCTTGACCTCCAACGTATCTTTTAGATGCCTCTTTTGGCTCAAAATACCAAAATAAACATATTGGTGAGCACTGAGTATTTTCATTTTTTGAAGAAATGCTATTCATACAGTAGGTTAAAAATGTACTTGTACTGGATTTTGTCAAGCAAACAACAGATTGCTGAATATTTGCTATGGGGTACATTAAAATTAACAAAACTCTTAGACACCCTGAAGGACTCCCTGGAGTATGATCTGAAGGTCACTTCTAGTTAGTTTGCATTGCAAAAAAATGCTTTTCTTTTCTTTTAAGAAAAAACAAGTCAAAATGAGTGGGTTTGTCCTTAGAACAAGCAGAATAATCTGCCAATGGAGTAAGCAAAAAAATCTTATTTCACACAGAAAACAAGATTATTGTGCTTACCCCATTGGGGTAATTTCCTAAAATATGACAATTGTTTTTACATCTAGAAAATCCTTCTTGATTTAAGAATTTCTAGATTTTTGGGCAAAACAAAAAATCTAAGTAAGAATATTTATTTGATTTCTGGTCTCAAATATTAATGGTGTTAAACCCAATGTCAATGATAATCAACCACTAAATGGCAGAAATGTCAGCTTAAATTGTTAAAAAAAATTTTTTTTAAATTGATTGATTTGTAAATTGAACTGTGCCTATAGAAGTATAATTTACAAACAACTATCAACTATGTTGTTACTGAATTCACTGATCTTGATGCAAATGGTGATTGGTCTAGTGGCGGTTTTGCCCGGTGGATTAGTGTGGGCTCAAGGCCAAAATCAATCCACAGAGCTAAAAATATGAATGCTCATGAGGTTTGTAGGTGTGTAAAGCTAGGTTCTTATCAGGCCTACTGATGATTAGCAAATATAGACTCAAGGTCAATGTTCCTGTACGTATATAGTACATTATGAGCTAAAACTAAGCCCCAGTCCTGGTTCTGTGCTCAGGGACGATCTCAGTCAATTAAAAAAGAAACACATGTACATTTTGATTTTGTTGCCAAAATCTGACATGAAAAAAACCTCATAATCTTTCCACTATTTTCGTATCATGATTTAATAATGAAGAATAGTTGGCGTTCTATTTAGAAAGTGTAAGGACATAGATAATTACAGTCATTTCACATCATTTATTAACATATTCATAAATATTTTTTGTTATATAATATTGGTGATGTTTTTGTTTTGTTCATTATGTTGTTAAAATATTGACGTTAAAATGGTTCATATCACATTCAGTGTAATAATTTGACTTTTTTTATGTACTGTATATCATGCTCACATGACACATGCTATACCATAACTATATCTTACACAGAATCACTCATGATTTTGTGAAAGTTAGGGATTGTATTTTTAGAGCAATCTCTGTCAATAATGTTTAGATTATATTCATTTAAATAGCATAACACCTATTGTTGGTACATAAATGTATATCCACAATCCAAATCGACAGTATTTGCTGCACAAACTGCTTTTGTTTTTCTTTGCCAAAGCAATCTGATTACTTTTTTTTGGACCAGAGCATTGTGATTTAACATAATATAGATATTACTGGATCAACACCTTACAGTAAAATAAAAAAAAAGCTTTAAATAGGCTTTCTACAGCAAAAACTACACTAACGTGTTTTAATATTGGGAATACTGAATGTCTTGAAAAATGTACAAGCAACAATAAATCGTTTGGTAAACAATGTTTTGTGTCTGTTATTTTAGAGCAGTACAGTTAGACGACTTCTTATTGACTCACTGGCAATAGCAAAGGCATAAGGTAAAGAAATAGACAAATAAAGGGGGATGAGAACATGTCAGACGGTCCTGCTAAACTTGGTGAACTGTGCTCCAGTAGATTGCCCTGGACATTTCCACGGCTCTTTCATTGTAACTTTGACCAATTGGATGAGCAGGCACATTCCCTGTTATTGACTGCTCCTGAGCAGGTGCTACCTCCTGTTTTGTTTTGTTTTTCCTTGCTGTGCCATGTTTCAGAGTTTGGAGTAAATAAAACAGGTGAGCAGTAAACAATCATAATAAAAATCCATTCAGTCTGAATACAGTCACATGCATATAGTCACATAACATCTCAGCATCTTCTGTCTTAAAATTTGCTCCAAGAGTAGGTTTCACAAGCCCTGTTGCATCGTTGTATTCTGGTTCTTATGCCCTCTGCTGGTAACATGAGAAACATTTTCACTTAAATCACTATACTGTGTAAACCTTTAGGTTCTTTCCTATCTTGTACTGGAGTAAGAGTAATTGTAAAACCTATTTTGGAAATAAAATAGCGTGTAGTCGTTTAATGTTACATGTGTATTCTCAAGCTATGAACAATTACTAATGTGCCCTTGAGCAAGGCTCACAATGCTCCAAGGGGATTGCTGCTGTAATAAGTGTACTGTAAGTCACTTTGGATGAATGAGGGCTTACTAAAAAGCAGTTCTGCTAATCTTTAATCAAATTAATATTTAAACAATACAGATCAGTCATGATCTTGTTAATTATTTATCAGGATTAGGCCCTGCAAGGTTTCAGAATGCAACAGAAGGTCACGTGAAGGTCAGTACCTGTCCTCATCCAAACAACATGGCGTGACTGTAAGGAGGCTACTGGCAATCTATTGGGCGAGTTGTTTTGCACAGTGGCAAGGGACGGGCTGTGGCTGAAAGTGCTGATGGGACTCCTATGATCCCATGAGGCCAGCTTGTTCCGAAAACCCTCGACTACCCCACCAGAACAATACAGGATTGGGAGAGGTATTGTCAAAGTGCTTTGTCCCAATGACAGGGGCGTGGAGTGCACAAAGGGTGGACCCTGCACCAGGCATAGTATAAATGGGTCATCTCCAATGCGCAACACAGTTTACTGTAGATCATGGCAGTAAGAAGCCCATTTTTTCCACTATTGCTAATGTTGCTGGGTCTGGCGCTGGACAGAGCCTCCACCCATGCATTCAACCCCAGTCGCCTTCAACAGCACAAAGTCCTCCACCTCGGTGAGAAACTAAATGAAAGCTGACCACTGACATCTTTCACGTGTTGAAAAAACGAATTTACAATTATTCCTATGTATTTCTCAAAGATCCAAATATGGATTTTCTTTCCTTCTTTCCTCTCCTGGTACAACACCTTTCATTTGCTAATCCTTTCATAAATCCTGTGTAGCTTGTGTTTGCTTGTCTACAGTACATGGTACTGACATTGACGTAAGTGTTGTTGTGTCCTTAGACTGGCCGAAGGACTGTGGCATGGCTCATTTCAAACCAAACACAGTGGAGCGTATCGTGTCGGGCAATGAAGCAAGACCCCACTCCTGGCCGTGGCAAGTCTCACTGCAGGTAAATTCCACTTTATATGACACAGAACATCTCAAGATGCAACAAAAGAGGAAGCCCATTACGCTGGAATTTATTTTTCCAGGTTCGTCCTAGAGGCAGTAAACATTATGTTCATGTGTGTGGAGGGACTCTGATCCATAAGAACTGGGTTCTTACTGCTGCTCACTGCTTCCAGAAGTAAGGCAAATCACAAGTTTATCACCAGTGGTGCCAGAACTTGAATTGAATTTATGCAGGGCGCTCTTTGTGCTCTTCATTGCCCAGGGGAAAAGCTGAGGATGCTAGTAGCTGGCGTATCGTTTTGGGTAAGCATCAGCTGAAAAGATCAGAGTCCGCTGAGCGTTTTTTCCCAGTGAAGAGGATCTACAGGCATGAGCACTTTCGTTATCCAGCCCACAGTGAGCTGGACTATGACATCGCATTGGTTAAAGCTGGCACGGATATCCAAACCACTAACTTCATCCGCTATGCCTGCCTGCCGCGCAAGCAGATCAACCTCAAGCCAGGGCACTACTGTTGGGTGACTGGCTGGGGCGACACACGAGGTAAAAACTGCATTATATGCTTTTAAAATGTAACTTAACACTTTATTTCAGTAGTCCACTTTAACTTAAGAGTAATTTTTATAACCACATGTCAACTAGCAGTCATTGGAGTATGAGTAGACTGTCTGCTTACTCTACTAACCCTAAACCTACCCTAACGGTCCACTATGAGAATTAGTAGACATGTAGCTACAAATTAATGACAATAAGTTGTCATGTAGATGACATGCAAATACAAAATTGCTTATAGTTAGTAGAATGTGTAAAGTGGACTTAAGTGTAACCAAATGTAAAGAGTGTACAGTAACGCCATTCCCCAGTGCAATTACCACTGGTTTATTTTACCTTCCCGAGGCAAAAAAATGACACTTTTACTATTTTATTGGTATCATTGAGTTTACTTAGGGAGGCGATCCACTTATCCCATTTATCACACTTCTTCCTCTGTAAATCTTAGGTGGCAAAGAAAATGTGTCACTTGCTGAGGCTTTGAACCAAGCTCGGCTCCCAATCATTGACTATAAGACTTGTCGGCAGAAGAAGTTCTGGGGTGACCGCGTGAGAGACTCCATGATTTGTGCTGGCTTCCGAGATACAGAGGGTACCCCAGCTGCATGCCAGGTGAGAAGACAGTTTTATGGGAAAAATTATTTAAGGTGCCCCTTCTTCAACTCCATTTACACCTTCTGTGTTGCTCTTCTTCTTGTAGGGTGACTCTGGTGGCCCTCTGCTGTGCCAGGTGGGGCGTGACCGCTGGGAAGTCCACGGCATCGTGAGCTTCGGCCCTATCGGATGCACAGTGGAGAACAAGCCCAGCGTCTTCACTCGCACCACAGCCTACATCCCATGGATAGAGGCCACACGCATCAGGGACTTTTTCTTGCACTAAGTTCCGACCTCAAAGAATTCCTTGTCCACATTTGTGGGCACAGGATGAGTCGTTATAGCAAAAGATTTAGTGCCGTGTCCCGGTTCCAAGTCCGGCCCATGGACCTACTCATCCACTTGTGGTCCTTGCGCTGGAAGCTGGCGTACAGCATCACAACCACCAGCCACTAAGTTAGGGTAGTTTGCACCAGTTTGTGGAACGTTTCTCCGCTACGCATGTGAGATGGGCTTCGCTGTAGAACATGAACCGCAAAGTTTTAACTGCTTTCAGCTAAACCACACTAATCTTCACCTTGTGCTCGACCAGCTAAGAAACATCTGTAAAACAAGTCCTGGCTATTCAACATTACACTCATGAGTTCAGTTGGCCTTGTTTTTTTACTGTTAAAGGACTGGCACACACATTTGCCCTTGTATGGGCAGTCCAACGTTCAGTTCTTAAGGTGCTTTGACGGTCAGCGTCAAGTAGTGATAGGAAATTTCACCTGTTGTGGGAGACATTCTCCCTTAAGAACATTCTAACTGCAGTGATTTTCACTGAACAGTGCAGGTAATTTCCAAATACAGTGCAGGTAATTTTAAGCTGCTACAAGGAATTTATCCATATAATTTCCATAAACTCCATTTTATTTTGAGAGGGAGTTTTAATTATTTTTAGCATTTAATCTATGCATCTAATATATTATTAGGTTCAAATAACAGAATGAGTAACCAATGGTTATTCTGGTTGAGAAATATCACTGAAAGGATTTTTTAAAATGCTATCATTCTGAAAAACATGACCATGTCTGCATATCGTAACTTACAAGAACATGGACATTCTGGAATATTGTAATTATCATTCATTTTAAATCATTGCCTGTTGAAATCAAGGTTCACCTGATTACAAATAAACCTTACTATATATATATAAAAATGTTTTAATGTCTTGGAATCTGAACACGGTTAATTTATACATATATGTGTGTGTGTGTGTGTGTGTGTGTATTTATAGAAAATTCTGTATTACACAACTCCTATTTTACGCAACTATTTTAATATAACTAAAATGCAAATTAAGAGTCTCAAACAGTGGAAAGTATTTTATTTTTTTACGGATTCGGAGGAAGCAGCCAGTTCAGTCTGCACTGACAAAATTAATACCTGCACAATGAGAACAGACAAAACTTCATGATTAAAGGATAAAGAGTTCCTGTAACTTACACCAAAAAAGACATGTATCAGCAAATTCACATCTACTTAGTCCACACTAAGTAATTTGGAGGCAGCCTGGCTCTTCCATTTAGATATTACACTTGTAACTATATCTGAAGAAGTCTGCGCATGTGTGGTGGTCCATGGTTTTCATAAAGAAGAAATGTACGCATCTCCAAAATCATAAAATTAAGAATGGGCTCAGAGTCAAAATAAGTCCATCGTTTGAGCTCCAAGTCATCCTCAGTAATGTGAAGGCGATGTCCCCTTCAGGTGATCCCAGTTGTTGTAAAGAGCATACAGGCTTGACATGGCTAAACCAACAAGACCTCCTCTGGCAGCTCCTTTGAGTCCAGCTGTACAAAACAAATGAACATTTATATCAGTTAATACAATAAACATTATGTTCATCAGATTAAATCAGTGATGATATGGTCTCTTTTCCTCACCTGTGGATTTAAAAAGCATCCCTGTTAATGTTCCTGCTGTCACTGTGTTGAGGTCATCCTCTGCGCCCCTGGCCTTCTCAATGGCCACACCGAACACACTGTACAAAAGAGCTGTTGAGAAAGAGAAACATTTTATTATGCATGACAATTAATTACACAACAGATGTGATATTCATTGGCACAAGCTGTTTAAATTTTATGCATCTCTTACCCACAGATCCTAGCGTGTTGGCCCATGATGCGCCTTGTCGTGTGACCATGTTCAAAATTCTGAACATATCAAAGATCAGCGTTAAAAGTGATTACAGGTAATAAACAATAAATAAACAGTTCCAATGAATATTAAATAAATATACCCTAAACAGTAACAAAATTCAAAACAGTAGTCGCCTCATTATGCAAACAAATCATACTTATTGATACTCTAGCATCATTAGAGGCGTTGACATGACTCTTATCGCGCAAAAAAAAATATATATAGCCGTTAATCTATTAAAGTTGTGTTGGAGCTGGGTCTATACTACACAAGCTATGATGGCTTTCACCTTGATATTGTAGCACGGATGTATAACTAGCCAAATTGCACTGTAGCCCTATTTGGACGGGACTAGTTATCTAAACTACTGTACGTGTGAGCTTCGATTCTTATCACTTGTCGTCCGTGATTTTCATGTACCAATTCGGACGGGACTGCGACAAAATTGCCCTGCCAACAATGCTGTACAGATAATCTATGCCCACCCCTACTAAAAATGCATTGCAGCAAATTAGATATAGGTTGCATCACATCAATATTACATTAGTGATTGACATTCAAAAAGAACCTGTACGAATGATCTATACAGCAACATACTTTCTAATCACAAGTTAAAGGGATAGTTCACCCAAAAATGAAAATTTGATGTTTATTTACTTACCCCCATGGCATCCAAGATGTAGGT
>JAUMHR010000062.1:13235430-13247111 GCA_032361145.1 Enteromius fasciolatus | reverse complement strand
TATCGGAATTATATCGTATCGACCAAAATTAAGAAATATATTGTGATATAAATTTTTGCCATATCGTCCAGCCCTATGTACATATAACAAAAAAACATGAAATAAATACTCCAGTCTGTTTAAACCTTATTTATTTTGCCTGAAGAACAGCTGAGGTGACATAAGACATAATTTTCCACCCCCAGTTTAGCTGTTATTAGCACCACCTTCAAGTGCACTAAAAACAAACATTACAGGTGACTGGTCAACACTGCAAAACCACTACATAGACAGACAGTCCTTCCTTCTGCTGCTGTAGACCATCATTTACACGTATGTGTGTGTGTGACAGAGAGAAAGAAAGACGACTCTGATTACAGTTTGTGTTTGTTTACTGTCATCGGAGTCAAGCTGTCCAATACTACAGGATGATACAGTTGGTCTGGTATGGCAGCAGGCGAGCAATGGCTACATCACCCAGACATAAATATCACCTTCATAATGCTAGCTGCGCTCCTGCACTTTAAACACAGTGCTACAGATAACCTATCTGTTATTTACTAATGACACACAGCCATGCGTCTGACTTAAATTACTTCTTCTGACACCTTTAGTATTTTTCACACTTTTAATGTCAGCCATGGGAAGTTTTTCAAACAGGCAAATTTGGATGCAGTTTTAGACTTTTTGAAACGGTTTAAAGGAAAGAACTGGAAATCAGAGATATGTGCTGGCAGAAAAACAAGCGTGATTTAATGTGAGATGTCAGACACATTCCTTGGTCGTTTAGCGAACAAAAGTGTTGTTGCCTGCGAGAGCTGGCGGTCTCCAGACCATGCTGGACACTGCATAAAGACAAAGCGGTTACTCAACCAAACACTGCTTCACAGTATGGGCCATTACATAAGGCTTTATGTGTGCACACACACACAAATTTATATAAAGACAGAATTGGAAATAATAATAAAAAAAATGATATATTAAGAACAAAACATTTTATAAATGTTCTCTATATAAATATCAGCACTTCCCATTTCTGAATGAAAGAATGTGTCCAGATTCTAAAATTAAATGAGAAGAAATGTTTCTTGAGCACCAAAGCAGCATATTAAAATGATCTCTGAAAAATCACATGACCCAGAAGACTGGATTAAGTCTTTTTACAGAAATCAAAGAAATGCATATGTAAATTAGTATTTTAATATATAAAGCCATTTGAATATATTTTATGATGATTTACTCGTGCCTACATCTAGTTCATCGTACAAATATATAGTTCTCTTTTCCTGAAAATATTCGTTGCCACTGATGAGTCTTAAATAAAATCCTTTTTATTTAATTATTAATATTTTATGCACTACTCCACAGTAAAGTGTATGTCATGCAACGGAGAGTTTTAAGACTTTGGAACAGAAACAGATTATTACAGTCTCCCGTACGGAGACAGCGAAGGTGACCATCTGTGGCAGTGTGGGAGAGATGAGAGACGCTGAGATGAACAGAGGAAACGTGATAAAGAAAGGTAAAAAATAAATAAATAAATAAAAGATAGAAAAGGTTGCAAGAGGGATGAAAGAGTAGACCGCAAACAGTGAAACCATCTGGATACTCGTCGACTGCCAGGAATCTGTCCCGACTCCTCCTTCGTTTTCACACACACAGAGCAGACACCACAGTTATGGCAATTTTCAGGCTGTTAGTGACAGTGTAGAAACAAATGTGTACACGCAAGAACAATATTTCCCTTTGCTCTGACAATATATCTTCAAAATGAATGCCTTTTTCAGACCAAACACCTGTGGTGAAAGCAAACCTATTTTAACTGCAACTTATGTTAACGTCATTATTTAATAATCCAAATGTTTTAAGCACATATAGGCCATTCCTTGTCAACCCAAGCTTGGCTTCTCATGGAGGAATATTTACCATGCAATCCACTATTTTGCAGAAGGGGTCAAAATGCAATGTGCAAAAAAAAAATGCAGTCTCACCTGAGATTCAGAGCCAAATTACAAGGGGTTAAAATCAAAGACTTAAAGATGGCAGCACCATAAATGTTACTTTTACACAGAGATTGGTAGGTCTACAGTAGTTAACATTTGAAGTGGATCGAATCCTTTCATCAAAGGAGTGAATATCTACATTTTGACTACTGAGACCGTCTCTGCATTTGATAAATAAATAGTTTAATCTGGTCATTATACATTACCATCACTCTGTTCTCCTACTTGATAATGTTCAGTGCTTTGCTACAATCTGTATTGTTAAAAGCGCTATATAAATAAAAGTGACTTGAAAGTTGTCCTAACACTTAAAATCAAAATGTGTTCTTGTCTTAGGATCTTTGTTGCATTATGTGCCAATAGTGACCTTACAGAGCCATTTTCAAGTTTATTCTCCAAAGCTTGCAGGCCTGTAACTCAAAATGTATTTAAGATATCTTAATGCCCATTTAGACATTGGGTCTTAACAGACATCTCTTCTGGCATCTTCATTTTTAAGGCCCTATATGGTTCAGTTCCAGAGACAATAGAATTTTAATATGGCTCCAGAAGTAAATTAATAAACTGTACACATTTTCAGTGGTCAAAAAACTAATTTGGGTCACTTCGCAAAACAATTCTTCTTCTTTTGTATTAAAGAGGAATATCTAAAGAACAAATAATGTTGAAACTAGAGATGTATTGCAGTTCCTTTTGTCAAAACAACTGCATTGAACATACCTGTCTGAGTGCCTATAACTTAAAAAGTCTTAAAGATATCGCAATATAATTTTAGCTTTGAGTACCAAATAAACTTTACTTCTGTAATCTTTATTTTTCAATGTTCTGTATCACTCAGTCATAGAGATATTGCAATCTTAATGAGGCCCCATATTCAGACGGCTGTATAATACCCAATCCTAAACAGCTAGGCTGCATTTATTTAAACAAATAAAAATATAATAAACATTTTATCTTTCCTGTCTCCTGTCATCAATTTAATGCATCTGCTGAGTAAAAGTCTTACGTAACTGAACCATAGCACGTGTCTCAAAAATATCATAACATCAAACTGCACCATATTCCAATTATTCTGAATAATATATGATTGCATGACAAACAATGACAAACTCAAATTTAAGTCATATGCCTTCTGATATATCTATTAAAACCTCATTTTACGTCAAGAATGTTTGAATTGGTCATGCAATTTGCCACAATGACCAATAATGTCTGATGATCTTATTGATAAACAACTTGACATGATATCCTCATTCATTATAGTTACAGGTTTATTAGAGAAAAGATTACTAGAAAAGCAGGATTTGGAACTACACTGGGCAAGTAAATGACAGATTTTTTTATTTAACTATTCCTTTAAGGTCATCTTGATTCTTCTGGCAATCAGAATGTAAGAATGTGCAGCTTGTACTCTTATCACTCTGATGTTGTTGTGGACTCTACAACAACATCATCATGATGTGATTGTGACGTGCTGCGGTGATTGGATGATTGCTGATTGCGTTTAAACTGAGAGAGATTGTGTGTTGGTGTCAAGAAGACTACTGCAGGCAAACTGGCAGTTAAGGGCGAGATAAGTATTGAGTATTCACAGATGCAAGCAAAGCTGTCTGGAAAGAGCAGGAGACTGATGAGATCACAGACACACTCGATAATCAACATTTATCTTATCAAAGAAAACGGCCAAAGGGAGACAAAGAAAAATCGACACACAGAGACAACTGAAAAGCGCCTGCACAAGACACGAGGATTGACACAGAGGCACGAGATGTGACCTGAAAATAACATTATAACGGTCCCTTCATAGCTCCCGGCACATCTTTCTGCCACTGCCAAACAAAGCACACTCATTCAGAAAGGCGACTAGGAAAAGCTGAGTTCGAGGAATCAGATCCAAACAGAGTTTTTTTGGGGGATATTATGTCTAAGTGACCACCATTCAAAAGCCAATAAATTCCTCATGGATGAAATCATGTCCTACATTATTTCTCACTAAATATCCTGTTTTTTTTTAATAATGGTATGCGTAGATCTAAATGTGTAAAATTATATGATGACAACATTTAGATGGTAAATGATGATAGAAATATAACTACCATTCAAGGTAAAATGGTAACATGTTATAAGTTTAATATAAATTATACATTTTTGAAAGTAGTCTATTATGCCCACTCAGGCTGCAATATTGTTAAATATTACAATATAAATCAGCGGCTTAATATTCGAATATATTTTCCTGTGATCTAAAATGTGAATATTCATTACTCCAGTGTCACATGATCCTTTAGAAATCATTTTAATATGCTGATGTGCTGCTCAAGAACATTCATCGTCAATTGTTAAAAATGAGTCTTAATATTTTTGGTGGAAACCACAATCCATTTCTTTCAGGATTTCCATTCCAGGTTCATTTCTTTAGAAAGTAAAAAAATGTGCATTTATGTGAAACAGATTTTTTGTCTTTACTGTCACTTTTGAGGGTACTATTGAATAGGAGCGCAATTGTAATGACTCCCTGATGTGGAGTAAAACAGTGAGTTCAGCCTGTTTCATTCACCTGTTCCCTACGGAGAAGTGTTTCAGAAGAAATGATTTGGTGCATATAATAATTTTGCAACATCTGTCCTGACTGAACTTTGCAAAAATTGGAAGCAATCTGTCTAGTCTAGCATGCCCTCGACCCGTGCCCTGCTCCCTGGGGCCTTTCTCCATCTCTCTGTCGCTGTCACAGGATCTGGCTAAGGAGGAAATAGCTTAATTCAGTCCTTAATCAAGGACTGCTGATGTCGCATGTATTCTGTGATGAAAAGGCCATACAACCACACTCGCTCAGACTTATTATAGGACAGCATGTATATAAACGATTAGGTTAAATAATAGATAAATGGACACAATTTTGTGTGTACAAAATGTTTCCTGGAGGACACATTCATACGTATACAAACACTTGATCTGTGGAACATTCAGCACCTCTAACAGTCATGAAGTGGTGACAGATTCGTAAAGGACCATGTGATCATTTTGTGTGCCCTTGTCACGGTCATATGAGGCATATAGGTCAGAGTGGCGTCCCTTCATTGCTCATGTGCCAGTCTATGTTTGAAAGGGGTGAACACAAAACCATGCTTTACTCTTTAACCAAGAAGACTATAATGTGAGGACAATCAGAGGTCAAGACACCACAGAGAATTCTAACTTTGCTAACATTTGCCTGGAGCAACTTTCACCCCTTTAGGAAATACATGACGCTGTGGAGACATTTAGAAAACTACCAAATCACTGATTTAAGAGGCAGACCTAAATACAAGCATAAAGATAAGCCCTAAAATTGCTATGTTTAAGGTACATTACATAAGATGCAATCTTTAAACGAAGTGGTATGCGAAAAGACAATCAAACTTATTTTTTCTTTAAATTTAGAGGAAACCTGTAATTTGTTTTACAAATTTTATGTATTTAATTTAAATGTGCATTTAATATTTACTGATAGAAAATACAAGCAAATATTGTTTTTTAATTTATGGGAACCCTTTAGATAATTTCTTTAGATGATTTATGGAAAGCATTCAATTTATTCAATTTCACTTAATTACAATCAGGGGGGTTGAACTTAATTTATTAAAAAAAAAACAAAAAAAAAACTTATGAAATGAAGAGGGGATAAAACTTACAATATTTGACCTTCTCTGATGATATTCTGAAGATTAAGCACCAACTTTGGCAGACGACTTTTCTGGCCTTATTTTGCACCCTATTTCATGACAGTGCCTCCAACTATAACATTTGCGCAATGCCGTTAGCACAAGCCCAATATTATTTATCCAACGCAATAATACAAGGCAACAGAACGGTTTCAATAAAAAGAACAAAAAAAGCACATTTTGCAACAATTTCGCTGGTAGGTCCCCCTGAGGCTCTGTAGTCCCATTTTATCTACATCAGATAAAGAAAAGCCAGTGTTTTCAAAGAGAGGTTCAACATTGCTTCTGGATCCTCTCCCAGATATCTTTCTTCCATGATGACTTAATTAATCAAATAATTTAATAAGTAGCATACCAACAGAATATCTTTTCCTTAGAGGAAACACAGAAGAAGTGTAAAAAAAAAAGAGCAGCACTCAGAAAACACATGCTGGAGACTACAAATATCAAATATTATGTGTAATCCCTTATATTAATTTAAAACACTACAAATACAAGTGTTATAAACAGTACAAAAAAAACTATATAAATAACTGCAACTGTAAAAAGAAAAAAAAAAAAAAAATCCAAAAGAAGACATTTGCAGACACAAACAATGAGTTCCCTGGCATCATAAAACACACTGGGTGTGAAAAGAAAAAATAGCCTACAAGTGCTCAAGCAAAATACCAAGCTTATTATACAGTAACCTCTTTACAACAACCTGACAGAACTGGGATCCCCATACAAGGAAAATATATGAGACAATAAAGCTATACAAAAGGCAGTGGATGATTTAAAGCCCCTCTGTGATAGTGAGAAGAAATCTAGATTAAAAAAATTCTACTAATTTTTCAGCTAATCAACATTTTAAGACCTCCATCCAGTTTGCAATATGCTTGAATAAAGAGAACAGGCAAGGCTAAATTAGCTCTAAACAGAGGAACTGAAAGACCCAGCCTTAGTGAGGTTATTTATGACACATATTTCAATATGCCACAAGCTATTGGTGAGTTATGATGAATCTAGAGAGATTCAGTGTACTAAAGGACTAGACAGACTGAATTCATTTTTAAATGGATGGCAAAATACTGTGGATATACATCTAAAAGATCACCCTTCTCGTCATAAAAGTATTGCAGTGATAACCTTTATATCATTACACTGGATTATCAGCAATAAACTGAGAATGAAATAACCCACGGCCATGGGCTGTACGATTAGAATTCGACAGAAGTGATTCTGTTATCAGGTCCTTCGCTTCTCCTGCATTCTCAGATGAAAACTGCTGGTTACAAGCATTCTGCAGTATTTACATGTGCTAAAAGTGCATTAACCCTGAGTAAACTCCAGCTTTAAGCACAAAACTTGCTTTACAATACCATCCAGGGGTGCGTTTCCCAACTATGGTCGCAGGTTCATCGCTAGCTAACAAAGGTTTTGAGAAAAGCACTCCTGGTCTGTAGTATTGTTATAAATGTCCCTATTACTAAATCCACAAAACCAAAAAGTTAGGCTGGTTTCGATTACAGTCAGTTCCTCTAATGTTTTTTGATTTGTTGCATTCATCCAGATTTAATCAGTCTGTGTCTATTTGATCTGAGGTTTTTCCAGGTCATGCAATTTATTTATTTGAGCAAACTAGGAAAAATTTAGGAAAGAAATGATACCATTTGAAATCTTTTATGATGCCTGGTAAACATCAAACATCAGTCTAAAAGATTGAACAGACTTTCTTTAATTCCTTTTGACTGCTTTCCTGGCTTCACAGCCTACTGAGTAAACCGCAAGCCAATAGAATTTGAGCCCAGAAGTGTTTCATTGGTTGGACTAACTGAAAGAACACACCCTCTTCACTGAATGAGTGAGGTAATCTCTTTCACAACAAGCAGAGAGAGGATGAATACATTATTAAATGTACAAATGACTTTTTTCTGTACGATATAATGCATTAAGTCAATTTCAGTTTAAATGTTTTCCTTTTGTCTTTACAGTAAAACACATGTGATGCTTGAACACTTAAGTCTGTAGTCTATATTAATAAACACATTTTAATAAAGGAATTTTCCTAAAAGACTGAACCACTGAGTGAACGATTCAAAAACGACTCGCTCACATATCATCATTAAATTACTTCCACTTGTCGCCACCAACTGGCGCAATAATTGAGCGTGCAAGAAAATATATTCTTTTCTAGGATTAAAAGAAAAAAAATGTATTTACAAAAGTCTGGAGCTTGTTTCCAACAAAAATAAAAACACAGACGTATTAAGGATAAATCTGCATGCACCCACAGTTGTTATGAACCCATATCAAGTGATAAAGAACCCTCACCTTCATCTAACAGTCGCTCGAGATGGTTGAAGATACCACAGAAGTTTGGCAGGCTGCTCATCAGTTTCTTGTCGTTCATGAGCTGCATCAGATAATCAGGAGTCGGCTTAGGCTTCTCCTTCGTTTCCATTTCCCCAACCATGTTTAAAATATTACCCTCCAAAAATATAAAAAAAACTCAAAAAGGCGTTAAAATTCGGGAAAACACGACAGCCCCCTAAAAAAAGCAAACGGAGGCGTTTGATATGTTTTCCCTGTTTTATTCCAAACTCCTGCCCCGATGTTGCTACTTTTCAAAAGCGATGTTGGAACTTTGTATCACCCCCAACAGACGACGCGATAAACGAAAGGAATCTGCGCGGAAGTTCTTATTTGTTTGTAAAGTGTTTGCCGTCAAATAACTCCAAAAACTCCCGCATGCCCGCTGAGATTTGTGCGTCTGTCCTCTTCTACAGAGAATGTTTAATCGCCACGAAAGGTTTCTTTCTCCGAGCTGTTGAACTGTAGAACTTTCCACAGACCCTCGACGTCGTTCAGAGCGCTTGAATAACGGGTTTAAAGCAGGGCAATGTTCACTTGTAGGCTCTGTCCCTCGCGCAGTGGAAACTCCTTTAGTTGCGCCTGATGTTTCTGTGTTCAGAGCCGTTCTCTCCCAAAGCTGTCTGTCACATGATCATGATCAACCCTACACTGCTCAACATTGCCATCGTGCGAAGTCGCCAATGGGAGGAGAAACCTGCACAATTTGCCTTTCTCCCTCTCTAGCGCAGATGCAGACCCTCTCGCACACAAACTTGTACACATATAGGCTACTTGTGAGCTCGACGTGTTGTTCAGTGTTACTTGTGCAGACTGTACATGAATGAAAACATGCAAAAAATTAGTACTTTGTTGTTACTGAGATATAGCTAACTTATGTGACAACTAATTCTTAGGCTATATTTACATTTAACCTAAGCAACTGGAAAACAAATATGGACACTCAATAACCCTTAAGCAAAGATATGAGGAAAAAAAGAAAGTGGGTATTTTTCTGCATTCCAATGCAAAGCTAAATATTTAAACATGGACTGTCTTTACAGATAAGATTATATTTTAGAGGAAGCATGGTGGATATTTTGATCATATAATCAGGTTTGACTGGGCCAGTGTTGGTATTTCCTGCTACTTCACTGTCTTTGTCTAATAAACGCGCATTTTAAATGATCAAACCCACCTTTTAAGCAGGTTTTACTTCTGAAAGTGCATGATGCATTTGCAGGAGTGCATCTCAGCCAAGTTTTGAGAAACAGGAGAAAGGGGATTGAAAGGGCTTGGGGGAACAGGAAAAGTTTTCTTCAATTCTTGCAGCCCTCCTCCTTCCTCTGTGAAGTGGGCAGCATTCTTATGCAGATAGACACAGACTCTAGCTATTGCTCTCACAACAACTACAGGCCAGAGTGAGAGGCCCTCCTGCAGGGAGCGGTTTGATGATGAAATGCTGACCTAGGATCAGATTTGTGCCATGTAACGTTTTAAGCAACGATGGTAAGTGCAAGGGGAAAACAGATCCAAAAACAGGAGAAAAAGACTTGTTGAAGTTCTCTGCATTCATACTGGGTTCTGCCTCCTTACCAAGTATTTCTGCCTAGCATGCGGGGACAGTGTGGGTTAAGCTAACCGGCATGTTTTTCAGTAAATATGTATTTAAAAAATATATAGAAAATAGAATAAAAATAGAATACAAAAACATATAGTATATTTAATTATACTATAATATATATATATATAGCATATTTAATGTATTAGAATATATATTATGTAATGTTATATAAATAAATAAATATATATATATATATATATATATACACAGTTTATATAATATTTTTAAGAATAAAGCTTAGAAAATTCTTTATTATAAGTCTAAATACCTTTATATAATAGTATTTTCTGTCTTGTTTTAAGCATAAATGTAAAAATTATTTGGTCATTATGCTTACAATAGGAATATATAAGTACATAAAATTGTTATTTATAATAAATAATATAATTAATTTAAAACAAGCAAGAAAATCCTGTTATATAAAGCTTTGTTTATTTTTGTTTTTTGCAGAGAGGATGTTTTTTCATGTTAAAAGATTTTTTTATGGATAACATAAGTTGATGCTAAAACATTTACTTTTATTTGTACAAACCTACAGGAACAACTTTTCTATGACAGAGATATCTTTGCATAACTGATATTTCAGTGGTCAGAAGATTCTTCCAGGATGCTGTGTGGCCTTTTCTTCCCTTTATTTTTCACTATAGGGAATCTGATGGGTGCTAATTTGTCAGGCCGTGGAGATGAAAGTGAGGATGGTATTAGTCTGGGCATCAAGGGATTGGAATGCAGGCTATTTAGCATGGGAGTCAGACAATCCCCAGGGCCTCCCATCTCCACAGCACAACCGCTAAATAAATAGAGAAGTAATTAACAGACTAGTGAGAGAATAGACCATTTCATTACTGCACCTTCTTCTGATAGCGAGAGAGAAAACAGTTCGCTAGACAAAGCCATTGAGATATATTGACAAAAGAAAATGTGAAAATCTCAGAGGATAAACACACAATACTCATTTGATTGACACCTCATTAAGATAGATTACTACAGGCTTTGAGCAAAACAAAAAAAATATTTAATTTTCTTTCTGGCAAGTTGAAAAAACAAAACAGATGTATTATTCTGATGTGCTCTTCAAATGCTTTCTTTTAGCCCATATCCTTTTTGAACAGAGAGCCTGGTTTCTTCTAAGAAATCATTTACTGATGGCCGCAATCAATCACTAAATATAACTGTAATGTGCAATTTCATCACTAAACATCGCTCTCATCTGCTACAGGGAGCTTCCATTAACTGAGAATGATAGTTTAACTGCATACTTTACCTTTAAATTCAAGAAACGGATGTTGACGATTATTTATTACCTTTTATGACCAACCTGGTCTCATAAAAATATGTGCACTTTTAGTGCAACACTGTTTTTACGTGCCTTACTGCTAATTTCACCACAGTTTCAAAGAGAAATGTCCACTGATTAGCGCTAAAACACAGGTTAGATACGTGAACCCTGGTACAATTTATTATGTTGATATAGGTATGTATTGCGGCGGTTCAGGATTGAAATATCCGTGGACTGTTGCTAAAAGTTGATTTAAAAACTGATCTAAAAACACATTTGTTGATGCAACCGTGCCATTTGATCCTTCTTTTACACAGTTTTGTCAAACCATAGTTACAAAGGAAACGTAAGCTTGTACTGTCTATGAAAACCCATAGATATAAAGCTGGATATGTTTGATTCTAACATTCGAAAGCATCAGTTTTCAAATCTCCCAGCATGGTTTTGAAGTTGTAATATGATATTCTTCAAGTAACTGTGAGAAAATTATTATTTGTGTAAAAAGGAATAAAAGGTGTCAGAATTTTACTGCCTTTAGTGTCCGTTTTCTTGTTAGTAAGTATTTTGTGTCTTGCTAAAAAGTACACCAAGGTACATTTATGCCATGAGACCAGGTAGTTTAGGATGCATGTATCGTGAAATGGCTTCTGGAGCTACAATAAAAATGTTCTGAAAATTTACTGACTATCCAACCTGATCTCACGGCAATTCGTACATATTTTACGAGGTGGCTAATTCGTACGAATTTGTACAACCTCACTCGT
>JAUMHR010000062.1:13198344-13218242 GCA_032361145.1 Enteromius fasciolatus | reverse complement strand
AAAAATATTAGGATATTAAGTAAAGATCTTGTTCCATGAAGATATTTTTTAAATTCCTTACTATAAATATATTAAAACTTAATTTTTGATTAGTAATATGCATTGCTAAAAACTTTATTTTGACACCTGTAAAGGTGATTTTATCAATTTTTTTTCTTTTTTGCACCTCAGATTCAAGATCTTTAAATAGTTATATCTCTGCCAAATATTGTCCTAGCTTAATAAATATACATACATCCATACATCAATAGAAAGCTTATTTATTTAGCTATCATATCTCAATATATTCTCAGTTCTGTGGTCTAGGGTAACATATAGAGTTTTTGTCACTATTGCGTCTGCAGTAATGTGTCCAGTAAATAATAATGTGTGTGATATGATCCTCTATGTTGATAAGAATGCAAATGTAACCAAAACCAATTTAGATTAAATTCTCAACAAATATATATACACATATAAACTGAAAATTATTTTAAATTATTTGCAAAACCTTAGACATAATTCCACGTGATAATCTCATGTGACCCAAGTTTGATACTATAGCTATAAGATCACTTTCTTTGTTAATATAAAGCTAGTTGTGAAAATCCTGTGAAGGAAAACATGGTGGAAAAGAGAAGTGTACAGTGGAAATATACTGTACCTGCTCAAGGACATTCTGTATCTTGATACCCTTCACCGGATATGCAGCCACAGTCCAGGTCACCTGCCAAGAAGTTAAGCTGAGCACACTCAAAAGCAGCTTACTGTCTTTATCAGATAATCTGTGTTTATGTGCTTGTCGGCAAACCAAAATACTCAAAGAAAGACTCTTTTACAGACTTTCCATTTTTTAATAGTATTTCAGTCTGATACTGCTGTTTCATTCCAAAATGCATGAGATTATAATACTAGGTGTGGGTGACTTCTCAATTTTCAAGCTTATAGGCAACAATTAAACCGACATTTATGTGGCTTATATTAAAAGACCTTCTTGATTTTATTAACCTGTCATGTTAATCATGTACACCACTTTTTTAATACAAACCAAAAACTGTCCATATGGTGAAATGCACCATTCAAATCGCTGCCATGTGCCATGCACGACAAACACCATGTGAAAGAAATAATCACATAATTCTCTGCTGATCTTATTGGATAAGGCAAACCTCCCATAGAGCTCCCGGAATGCCCTGCTCTTTGATCTCAGCAAATGACTGGACAATTGATACCTGTATGTTTAAACAAGTTTTATTCATAATAACAAACACTACGCACCAAACACCATTCTAATAATCTCAATTTTCTTACAAGTAATTTTATTATAAGTATTTTTACAAAAAGAAAAATATATTTTAAAATAATTCTACACTATTTACATAGACACATAGTTCGATTTAAAATAAAATAATTACAAAAAATTACAGGTTTGAGCATAGAGTTTCAGTCTCTGGCCTGGGACGTTTCTCGGAGTAGTTGTGCAGATGTAAAAAGCACAGGAGCTCCCAGCAGGGGGGATGCAGAGGTCACAGGTCAGGGTTTAGCTGCCAGTCTTAAGCTGTCTCCTCAACTCCAGGGGCCTCCTCAAGCATCCCCTCACCCTGTACCTGGTTCTCCCTCTGTACCGTAGCACATATTGGGGCCTCGAATGTTGCTATTCTTCTAAACCTGCAAAATCAGCCTCTCCTTTCAGCGCTCATGAAATCATGTGTTTTTCTGATGCTGAACTGATACTCATCATCAGACGTTTTTTATACCCTTTCAATAAAAATAACTTATTTTTATTTATTTTTTTTATAAAGCATTACTTTAAAATAAAACAAAACATCTAACTTATTGTCTCTTCATCCATCTGTAAAAATGATGTGCACTCGCACTTGCACACATTTCATGCCTAAATCCACACTGGTGAAAAAAATACCTGTCTAGCTTCTTTAAAAGGTGATTTCAATAGTGGTTTCTTTTCATTTGTTATACCTGTCATACGACAGATGGTGTTGTTTATTCCTAATAAATAGAAGGACTCACTGTACTGAGGCTAGTTTTCATATTTATATCTTTCACCCTATCCCGACTAGCCATTGTTAGGTTGAATGTCAACTCAAATATGAAATAAAACATGACTATAAAATTGTTTAGAGTTTGTGTAGCAAAGTACAATGTCAAAGGGAGAAGCAAAGCTAGCAAAATTACATTTTGGTCGATTATATTTAAAACCACTCTTTTCAAGCCAATCGTTTGGAAATTAATGTGTACTTTTTGTTTTTGTAATTTCACCTTAATATGGATTTTTAATATACTAATTATTAAATCGAAGGAAATTGTCTGCCAGACAAAAGTTTGTATTTATATTTTTTTCTTCACCAGTTCCTCATTAATTGGCTTTGTCTACACTTTGTGTAGTGTGAGTGATATAGTTACAGTTTTAGGCTGCGTCCCACAGCTCTCTACCTCAGGTAGGTGTGGCCAAAGTTTGGTGGGCGGGGCTCGCTCAGCTCGCAGTGTCAACAGCCTCTTCATTTGCCCCCTCATCCACTTGATTGCCTTTACCCATGGCCTTCATCTTAGCCATGATGTCAGTGAAGGTCTCTCTGACAGTTTTTTCCAGGATCCAGCCCTCGCTCTCACTCTCAGGGTCTTCTGGGTTGACCAGCGTGGACAGAGAGGTGTTTACATACTGAAGTCCAATCATCACAGCAGTCTAAAGCAAAAAAAGAAAGATATGTTTGAAATGTTCTACGTTTCCAGTTGGTGATTTGAAATCACCTTTTCCAAGAAAGCAAGATTTAGCTCCAGCCCACAGATTAGAACCTTTGATCCCTGTGAATCTTCAGTGACACCACACCATCTCACACTCCTAATCTCCATCACACCTAGTTCAAGGTCTTGCTGTTGCTAATGCATCTCTTAGCCTGGCAAATTTCATTCAAATCAATGTTTTTAGATTATTTCCAGTGATATTCAAACTTATGCAAGTTATAGGTGACTTCAAATCATTTAAATGAACTATTTGAATTGAATTATTTTTTTAATTATTTAACAAGATTTTAAAACGTTAGATCAGTCAAAAAGAGTCCCTAAAGGTAATAACTGCTGGTTATTTATCCTAGAATGTCAATCAATATTTTAGTATTACCGTCAAGTAGTCAAACTCTGCATTATATTTTAACCAATGTAGATGTTTTCTACGATAGTGCCATGTTAGGTGATTGATTGAGGAAACGGGACCTGTTATTGAATATGGTACACTCTCAGAAATAAAGGTACAAAAGCTGTCACTGGAGATGTACCTGTACATGTTTGTACCTAAAGTGTCCATTTTGGTACCTTAAAGAGAACATATTAGTACTTAAATTGTATATATTTGAACCTAATAGGTGTACCTGGCCCAGTGACAGCTTTCGTACCTTTATTTCTGAGAGTGTATGATGTCATTCAAGCAGTTAGCATTTATTAATCAATTATGTAGCCAAACCAATTTGAAGTTTTTATTTGCCTTATTAGGGGCAGACAACAAAACACCTAGTAATGGCAGGATTTGAACAGTTCACAGGATTAAGCATCAGAACTAAACAAAACGTACCTTAAGTACTGATCAGAGATCAGTTTGACCTTTATAGCACAATCCATTAAGATTACAGGAATGAATGTACGTGATTAAAGTCTGATCCTGGATCAGCACATTGCGATATTTCAAAGCTAAACATCTTACTTGTAAGAGGGTGACCAACAGCACAAGTATCCCAATAGTGTTCATCATTCCACCATAGTAGGACACAAGAGCATCTCGGCAGCCACGTTTCCAGATGTTTAGCTCTTCGGTGTAGTGGTCGTAGCTGTAGTGAGCTGAGTTGTTGGTTATTTGCTGTTGGATGCAGGGCCGTGGAGAGCTAGGGTTGCAGCAGCTGAAGGGAACTCCGTCCATTAGGTATTTTCCATCCACGTTGCTGCTGATTCGGCTAAAGTGGGAAAAAGTTCACAAATATGTATTAGTTTATGACTCCCGTATCAACTGTGTTAGATTCCAGAATGCAAATGAAAGAAGCATGACTCAGATGTACAGTAATTACATTTATCACAAGCGATGTGAATGTGTCAGTTTTCAATTTTAAAATAAAATACATTATATGTGCATTTCTTAGTCAGATTTTGTTTTATATTTTAAAAAATGGCAACATTCTTTTTTAGTTTGAAAACAGTAATGTTCACCAAAATAAAAGCAACGTAAAAATAATTCTACGTCATAACTTAATTATAATTTATTATCAATTTATAAATAAATAAAATAATGGTAAATAGCAAGGGAATAAGTGAATAAAAGTCATTTTTTTAGGTGTTAAACATTAACTCTTTGATATTAATGCACAAGCGTTTGGCTAGTAATTTCGATGTCTATTCCAAGCCAGTCTACCGGGTATTCAACTGATTGAAAGGGACAGTAAGCTTTGAGGGCAAGAAAATGTGATCCAAGAAGATTAGCGACTAAATCTAAACTGGCTAACATGCCTGATACCACTTACACTGCAAATTGACCCCTGATTCCCTCCCCTTACTGTAAATTGCTAAATCATTTTGTTGAAAAACAATAAACATAAAGTGATTACAAACAATTTTTTATCTAGTTATCTACATGACTAAACTATATCTGAAGAACTGAATGGAAACAATGTTTAAGGGAGACATCATACAATCCATTAATATACGAAGAAGACTCACTCTTTGACTTCCTTGGAGCTGAAGTCCAAGTACCGGTTGCTCACCCACTGGATCTCGAACCAATCTTTGTAGTTGTTATTGCCACAGCAGCGGAACTCCATCTGCATGAGATCCAGAGTTCTCTTCATGTAGCAGCGCCCTGGTGTGTCAGTATCTTTGTAGTACTTCATTCCATTTTTTAGGCCCTCAGCTAGGGTGAACTCTAAAGGAATGCGCATGGCAAAACACATAGCCGCTGTGACAATGAGGAGGAAGTTGAAGAACAAACAGCAAATGAGAAAGGGATTCAAAATGGTCTTCCATTTCACAAACTTGGTGGAGTCGAGCGAGTCGTAGCAGATTTTGCCCCCACAGGCGTTGAGAAAACATGCCAAAAGACCCACACCAATTAGAATGTTGGGTACAAAATGACTCTCATTGTTGTCCATAAGTTCGCTTCTCTTTCGCAGTTCAATTTTGAAGAAAAGGCCCATGCTGAAAACCAGCACTCCGGCCATAATGGAAAACCAGTACATGAGCCATAGCATCTGGGCCAGCTTCACCCGTTTCTTCAGGTCAAACTTTACCTTCATTAGAGCCATGATGAACAATTAGTTAAAGTCCAAAATAAAAGAGTTTGGTGCTCTCCGAAAACAGCTGTGCAATGTAGCTTACAGAAGTTGAACGATGAAAGTATGTTCAAGGCGCAATGTGTAATCCATTCCAGCAAAGCGAGAACTTGTTAGCTACTTTTATGATGATCTTCACACCCATAATAGACTAAGTCCAATTCAGGTTCTTCTACAGGTAAACACCACTGTAATACATTATCTTCATCTTACACATGGGTTTTCATGTCAATAATTAAAACAGCAGTGTCCTCAGGTACTGACGCAAATAGTGGTGTCCCTCTATCTGCAAAGGGAGGACAAAAGCCAAGGATCCAAATGATTAAACGCAAAGTTACTGTACGTCATCCTTAACCCAGCTAATCACCATCATCCCATTTACAGAAATCCCTGGCCAGTAGATGAGCCTATCTGTAAGCTGCTGCCGTGGCGTGTGATTGGCTTGATGGATCACATGGTATCAACTGGGATAACTAGAGAGACACCAAAAACCAGAAGGCTAAGACTTAAGACCACTACACTTCCACTTCCAGGGTCTTTGAGTTCATGACACACACACCACTGTTTGAGAGAATCTCTACGTTTGAAATATTGTGGTTGAAATATTCACGAATATACAAGTTGAAATATTCATAGAGCTGACGATAGTCAAAAACAGCTTACAATTTGTTAACTTTAGTTAATGAATTATCTAACATAATCTAAGAATAAGGAATGAAACTCTACAATTTTCAGTGGTCTTTGTTAAGTTTAGTTAACACAATTTTTTAGTGCGTGAACTAACATTACCAGATGTGAAGATTTTAAGAATTTATTAATGTTGAAATTAGCATTAACTAACATTGGTAAATATTATTAGTCTAGAAGTATTTTTAAACAAGGTAAGCATGTTATATAATTTAGTCAAATATATCTTTATTTATAGATTTTAACCGACAAAAAAGAAGTCAAATAGCAAAAAAATGAGCCTATAGAACTAAATGATCAGATAATGATTGTATTTGTAAGAGACTACAGCCAAATTATTATTCACTGTATTAAGAGTGCCTTAATGTAACAGGCCACTTCTTGCAATTATACATTGAAGAATTAACTGTTATAATTTTTAAAATATGAACCCCATCTGTATGCATTATTTTGCATATAATACACAAAAGCACCAAAATTTTTATCTGTATAGCTTTTTTTCCATTAGCTTTTATATTGAAAACAACTCAAGAAATGTGTTACCAAACAAGTTTGTATTTCTTCCTTTCTTAATCTATGAAAAAATGTCTGAATAGTTATATATATAATTAATTATGATTATTAAATGCATAGACTTGGCAAGTGTATCACAAATAAACACACGTAATAAAATTACGTCTTTATTATTTTCTTATACATCCTTAATATTTATTTAATTAATCATATCAATTATTTTGCATGCTGGAATTCTAGAGCATTCAATGTTTAATAGCATCGCAATTTTAGCGTCATATTGACTGAGCAAACAATAATGTAATCAGTTCATTATTGTTAGGATGCTTGTCCCACAGCATCCCAACTGCATATTCTCTCCGGCTCAGGAATGACAGTCCAGTTGGGTGAAGGTGTGCCAGCAGCAAGCCAATTGAAATCATCCACCTCGGTCCAGTTATTCCTGTTTGGATCAAGCCCAGCAACTGTGAAATGATCATGAATCCCTGGATAAGACCACGTGAAAGGGGCAAACCGGACCCCATGACAGTCTTCTATAATTGCCCGGCTGGTCACATGCAGATATATCTGCGTGGCAGTGGTGTTATGGGTGCGCAGCTGCTGACAGGGGAATGCTAAAGTGCTGTCAGTGCACTGGTCTACAAAAACAGAGCTGGATACCGGCCCACAGAGGATCTTGCAGCCACGGATGTTCTTGATGTGCAAGGTGCTCGGACAGCCATAAAGCCAGACATTACAGTTTGTCAGATGGGACAACAGAACATCTCGTTGCTGGATCTCTTCAGCTTGCATGATTAAGACTTGATTGTCAGCATTTGAGAATCCACACTGGACTGCAGAGACAGCAGCATCCACAACTACAGTACCAGCCGCATCCGATGCAGACTTATCTGTTGTTTGCTGAATGGCTGCAGGCTGCTTACTTGCTCCGGTGTTCCTGGATCTAAAGGCGAATTTCTTTTTAGGCAACACCTCGTCTCTTTTCTCAGCAAGAGAGCTCTGGAGCTTCTGCATAGATGCTTGCGCCTGTCTTATTTCATACTGCGTTAGAAACATAATGCTGTCATTTAGAAACTTCTGGAGCTGTTGAATTTTCAAAGTGACCTCTTCCAGTGTTTTCGCAGCTTTGTCGCGGTCATTATCGCTACAGCTGGAGAGAATCTCCTCGACTGCTGTCTTCTCAGCATTAAAAGTGCACGTGAAGAAATCGCTCTTTTCTTCCGTCACGGTCTGGCTCTCCTTGACGTTTCTCCGGCGCTCTGCCTCTTCCAGCCTCGCTTGGTCCCTTCGCAACACACGCTCGGGAACTCTGACAGCTGTGTTAGTTTCTCCATCATCATTCCCCACATTAACTTCCACTCCCAGCGCCGCCATGTTGTTTCTCAAAACAGGCGTGATGAACGCACGTTGGTCATGTGACGACTTGTAAGTGTGCTCATCAATGATTGGATTAAAAACCAGTACTGTTAGTAACGCGGCGTTCTATTGGCGCTTTAAATGTTTACGTTCATAATAAACTTTTTTTTTACTTATTATTATTATTTTTTTTATTGAACAATTATTGATGTACAAACAACTTCTAAATCTATCTAAATAACATCAGGTTACAGTCTTCAAAACCAGGTGCAACGTTCATAATAAACTTGTGACTGTTTTACCATACATAATTTAAATTATGGCGTAAATTTATTTATTACTTAGCTTATACTTCTTCTGACATATTTATATTTAAATATTTATTGACTTTCATTAATGTGAAATCCAGCATGTAAATAAAAAACAGTATTGAGTTCTTTCTTTCAGAATTGCAAGATGACTGTATTGTTGTTGTTATTATTATATCTCTTGGTGTTTACAGTTTATATTGATTTTCTGATCAATTTTGTACATGGTCAATATATGCATTGAAAACAAAAATCAAACACGCAGGTTTATTAATATAATTTATGGTTTAATTTTTGTTATAGGTTTATTATATTGCTTTTAGTTTCATTCTCATGTTATTGGTGTTTTTTAGTTATTTTGAAAAAAAAAAAGAAGATTTTGTTATTTTTTTTAAATGACTAAAAAGTAACTTAATTTTTTAGTTCGTTTTGAAGTCATGTAAATGTTTAGTCGTTTTTATACTCTATATTTTTATGTAGTCTTCGTTATCGATAACAGCATCACTATATTATACATACTCAGATAAAGGATCAAAGCATCCAATTGATTGTTTATTATATTTGCTTTGGGTTGACACTTGTGGCTGATGTGTGATCTCAGGACACAAAGGTGTGGTCGGTGAGGATTCCCCGCCCCCTGTCGCTTGTTACAAACACCATTTTTATTCATTTATTCATGTCAGGCATTTGGAGTGATTAATCAAAACCGCAGATTTTACTTGTATTTATTGCAAAAAAAGTGAAAGAAACATTCTCAACAGTAAACAGAGAGTTTAAGAAACTCCCTATGGTTCAAGTAAAGAGCCCTATGGAGTGTAGTGCACTATGTAGTGATGCTGCCTTCTGCTGGAGCCGCACTGCTCCACCGGCCCGTGCAGAGATGGCGAGGAAACCCCGTGGACACGGCACTGCTTTTTCATGACGGTGAGTTTCCCCTTTGAGTGTATTATAATTTTGTGATAAAAATTTCAAGGAAAAAACACACACAACCTCCTTCCTCCCCTTCCTTCGGGGAGGGAAGAGCAAGCGTGGAGAGAGAAAAATCTATCTGAGACTGAGCAGCAAGGACAGTGAGGGAAAAATATATGAGTGGGAGAGGGAGAAAGAAGAAGAAGGAGGAGGAGGAGGAGGAGGGGGAGCAAATTAAAAGTTGCCAAATGGAGATATTGGGTTTCAAGAGGAGTGAGACAGGAGTAAGGGTTTGCCTCTTATTCAAGTCGTCTTTATGTGATGCAAATTCCAATAAATATTTATGCTTCGCCAACGATTTGTTCTCCGTTCGGTTTTTCCTCGACGAATTCAGCCGTTTCTTAATAACGATAGGTGGTGGGGGGGGGACGTCCACAACGTCAAGAAGGCCATCAACAACTCTGAGCACGAAGAACGCTTAGGACTCGCCTGATGCTCCGCTTTTACCCCCTCCGCGAAACCTCCGACATCCGTGCCGGTGTGAAACGAGCCGAGTACGCGTTTCCTCGCGCGCCCGTCCTGCTCGCGCTCCTCGGCTGTCACAGTCGCGCGAGCACGCTTTTAGAAGAGCATTTGCGACAAAACGAGCCTCGGTCTATTTATGGACAAAGTCCCTGTGTGTTTCTAGCTGTTACTTTCAGCGAGATTAAGGCGGGTTTTGTGCGTCCTGCCCTTGCGCCATGGAGAGCCTTTTTAGTCCTCCCTGCCATCGTTTGACAAGTGAATCAGAAAAATGCGTCGCCTTGCTTCAACAGGGTTTTACTGTGTATTTTGAGGGGTTGCTGGTTTTCTACGTGTCTTTTTTCCGCCCCTTTGACTTAACAGGCAAAGAGGATAGATAGTTTTTTTTTCTGTTAGAGGAAGAAAAAAATAATTCATCTCCTCCCTCATTTGGCTTCCTAACTTGACCACAGTCTAAACGAATACAAGCGTTAAAATATCTCTCTCACATTTAGTACGTCGTTAAGTTTATAAATACCGTATTTGCATGTTTATTTTAGTTGTTGATCGATGTAAAAAGGCCGGATTAAACTGTCATACCTTTTTTTCTTCATCCAGATTGCACTACACGGATATTGCTAGCGTAGTCTTGCTAGTCAGAAAATGTTTAGTTTTGACTATAACTAGCATCTTAATATTGAGCAGTTATTATTAACTAATCTCATATATCGTTTGAATCCATTCATAACCTTTAGGGGCTGTTCGGTCGTTTAGTTTCTCTTTTCTGTTCGTGTGTGTATGCTGTTAAATTATGAAATAAAGGCTAACACTCGCAATTCTGGATCAGTTAATTAAGTTCTTTTTAACAACACGTCGTTATTTGTTTTGAAACACGTAATCACTTAAAAAAACACACACAGGCAGCGAATTTCATTCCCTCACTAGCCTTTTAACCGTAAAGTGTGTTATAAAACATTAACAGACGCTTGTGAGATGTAAGTGAACAGTCAAACTGGCCAAACATGTTTCACCCATCCCCCACGTCGCTTCCTTTGTCACATCTCCACACATGAATTTTCAAGTTGTTCACATTCCTATGGCAACTTTACCAAGAAATCTGATCTGAAATTAAAGTCGAGTAGCAATTGTACCACTGCACAAGTACTCTGCGGCATAATGTCCTTTGTCTGTCGACTGTAGCCAGCAGTGGCGCAGTTTCAATGACCAGCCGCCATTTTGAAGTCTCTGTAGGTTGCAGCAAAGAGTACAGCCATTCTTTCTGTCACACAGTTGGCTTATATATTTTAAAAAATAGACATCACATCAGGTTTTTTTGTTTTTAAAGTACAATGTATATTAGACAGTTTTGCTGTACTGTTTATGTGTTTGGTGGAATGTCAAACAGTTTATTACTGGTTAGTACACTGTAATAATTAGTAATGTGCCATTATTTGGTTTTATATTTATTCTTCTTTAAAAATAGAATGATGTCAGAGGGTTTCACATCATAACTTACTTAAACATGTTTTATTTTTATTAATTCACTCGTGTTTGCTCAGTGTTATTACAGAGTTATTTTAAAAGCTTGGCAATATATCAGTATTGTCTATTAATATATCTAATATATCATTGTACCTGCATTTAGTATTATAGATTAATTCATGACCTATGCTTAAATTTTGAGGATGTTCTTTGACAAACTGGGGTTCCTGACAGATTACATAGTTTTGATTTTGTTTAGAACATTATACATGTTATATTTATTGGATTCTTCAGGTGTATTGAGGAACAAATTAATTTACAAATTTTATCTAAGCCTGGCCAAAGCTTGGACTTGAATTGAAGGAACCTGTACTTTGCTGAGTGCATTAAAAAAACTCAAAACTACTGTGTTACAGGTGTCATGGATGATGAAGACGACCGCCGTCTTCTGGATTTTATAGGGTAAGCAGCATTACAATCTGATGAATATAGTTTAAAGATAATATAGTTTTTATCCATCCAAGTGTTTTCATGAATTGTTTTTTCCCCAATAGAGATGTGCAAGCTTTGAATGAGTATCTTCATGGTTCAAACAGTAAATCTGTAAGTATGCTTAGACTATATGGCATTTGTGTTTTATATTAAAGGGTTAATAACAACTTTATTTAACATTCAAACAGATTGGAGAAGATGACGTGAATAATGCAGCATTTGGGTCAGCCAGTTCGTTTTTCACTAGTGACACAGTGAGTACAAGGTTCCTATCAAGGAAACACGAGCTAGAATCTCAAATACTTATTTTCAAAAACAATTAAATATAATATTTAAACATTCCTATAAATGTTGTATAGTTTGCATGCAAATGGGATACCTAGAATGGGTTTTAGAAAGAGCATCTAAACAAGACATAATTTGGTCTTCTTCTTCTCAGGGTGGCTCCAACGAAGGACTCAAAGATGACCACAATCATTTGGGAGAATTTGGGGAGCCTGGTGGAGCTGAGCTTCAGCTCTCAAGCAGCCTCCCGTTCATTGAGGATGACCTCGACAGTGAAACCTCACAAGATGGGGTCGATCTTGGGGGCGAGGATCAACCCTTCGACATCCTTCAGAAGTCGTTGCTGGAAGCAGATATTACAGAGCAGACATTGGCTCAAGAAGCCCTTTTGGACTCCCAGCCATCTGTCATTCCAACAGCTTCCGCTTTCCCTCAGCAGCTGGTTCCTGGAGGGTTTGGAGGTATCCCAGGTCCGGGTGTGGTGGCACCACTGTCACAACCTCAGGCTTTTATTCAGCAGGTTCCCCAGCTACCCTTGCCAAACGGCCCTGCTGGACACATCCAGGTAGTGGGATCCTTCAATGGCAGTACCTCCTCCATGATGACTATCAACAGTTTGGAACAACCTCAGATCCTTTTGAGGCAGAGCGGAAATGTTGTGACAAACAACAGCGGACAAGGTACAATGTTCACCCCTTCCGCAGCTGGTCCGGTATCAATGTCCTTCAATAAAGGGACGATACCAGTTCAGAATATTATCATCCAGAGAGGCCCTATGCAACAGACACTGATCAGACCCATTCAGCCTAAACCCTTACAGGCAGGGGGACAAACTGTATACAATATCAGCAACCTCGGACTTCAACCCAGCACCACAGCAACTACTACGAATATAGTCAGTAGCCCCTACACAGTCAGCAGCTCTCCTCAGTCTGCTCAACAGGTGAAAGTGGTCAATCCAGCCAGCAGCATTGTAATGCATTCACCTCTGGGGCAACAAGCGCAACCACAGTCCCAGTCCAATCTGCCTCAAGGGCAGTTTTTGCTGCCCACTTCTATTTCCCTCACACCTGGTAGGACAGTTCACGGTTTCCAGGCTGTGAATGGGCAGGTGTTACAAACGAACACTCAAATGGGCGACCCATCGTCAATGAGCACTACCACCTACTCCATCCTCACCAATCAAAACACAACAGTACAGCTTATTGCTGGGCAGAACTTTTCAACTGGAGGGCAGCTGATAGTCAATCAAAGTCAAATAGGCCAAGCTTCACCGACACCTGTTGTGCAGGTGTCTCAAAGACCTGGTGCCACGGGCAAAGTTTGGACTGCCGGTGGGTCGCCTAGCCCAAACCCTGTACAGACGTCACAGGCTTCGGGACACCTCACCATGGTCAGTTCTGGTGTCCAAGGGCCACAGGTTTGTCAACAGGTATCTGTGACCCCAGGACAGCACCTCCTTATGCCTGTGGCCCAGAACGCTCCAGCTACTTCTGGCATTCAGGAGTTTCAAGTTTCTTTAAACCAGGTGAAACATATTTGGATTAATTGATCCTCATATTCTTCTTCATTGCAACCTTGTTTGGCTGTTCAAAGTGTAATCACATTTAAATGTTACTTCAATTTCACAGGACAACACAGCAGCAGCACAAAGAGGGCAAACACAGTTAGTTAATCTTCTTGGTACCAAAGGTAAGACACATTTTTGTGTTTCCATCAATGACTAGTTTCAATGAAATCTATTTTATTCATTCATTAATACATGCATAATATATGTTATATATGAATATATACAAACACTACTTGTTCAAAACTATGGGTGCAGTAAAATCTTTCTTTCATGTATTTGAAGCATGCTACTTTAATAATACAGTAAATAGTATGGTAAAACAGTATTATTATAAAATACTATTACAATAAAACGATAATATTACAATAAAGCACTTTATTCCAGTGATGGCAAAGCTACATTTTCAGCAGCTATTACTCCAGTTTTTAGAGTAGCATGATCTTTCGAAACTGATTTGGTGCTCAAGAAATTTTTTTTACTATCATCAATGCTAAAAACTGTTGTGCTGCCTAATATTTGTGTGTGTGTGTGATTTTTCTTTATTTTATAAATCTTAGCTGTGAAAACACTCACTTCTGCCAGTCAGGAATTGTCTCTCACACCGAAGCGACCTGCAGCTCAGCAACTTACTAGAGGGGAAATGTGAGTGCCCAAATTTGACTCTATATCTTGTACAGTTGGTATTTTCTGCCTCACTAGTGTCAACAAAAAGTAAAAATAATGATTGTAACACGTTTTACAGGGTCCTCCAGCAGTTAAGACGAGATCACAGTAGAGTCATGTCTTCAGAGCGGACGCACTTCACTTCATTTAATGATGTCATCGACAGATTACTGCCCTATCATGTTTTTCAAGGCTCACCACCACAAGATGAAGATTTCACCAAAGGTTGACCAACATTTCCTCAACATATATATTAACCCACAAATGAGTATTGACTGAATGGGACCTAGGTTCTGATGGCTATTTTCTGACTTTACAGTTGATGAGGAGTTTGAGGCAGTTGCCATACAAGTGTTAAACAGAACACAGGCCATGGTGAACAAATACAGGCGCTTACTTATGGTGGAGGCAGAGGTATGTTTAGAACACAGCACTTTAAATAATACACAAAAGACATCTTAGCATTATTTGTAGCATTAGTAGCATTAGCATTAGCATTAGTCTTATATTATTCCTGTCATTGGAAAACCAAACGCTGTTTCATGTTCTTTCAGAGGTCCAGCCCTTCATCAGAACTGGTGATGATTGACAGGACTTTTAATCAAGAGGAACGGGGCAACTTGACCCAAGACAAACGTTTGGTACTAGTGGATCCAGGTAAGAGACGGAAGCCTTGTTGAATTTAACCATTGTCTATCATTGTTATTAAAACCTGATTCCAGTATTTTACAGATGTTGTGTTTAAAACCCTGTTATGAGTTGACGTCAAGTAATTTCACAGCATTTCCAATTAGTTTTATTTTGGTTATATACAATAGTATTTGTAATTAAATACAAAATGATATAAAAATCTATATTATGCTGAAAACAATGCTTAACAATGAGACTATAAGTATGCATTTTTTCTATAAAATAAATTATATTGATGTCCCCTGATTTCATGTCAGCCCTGTTACCCTAATCAGGAACTGTTATTTTTAAAAGGTGGTCTAAATTAAAGAATTTCTTACATGTAATATTATCAATATCTACAATTAAAATCCTTTCAAAGTGTACAATTTATGTTTTTGTGAACTTGACTATTAGCTAGCAATTAGGAAATTAGTTCGAAATCAAACCTGTTACTGTCAACCTGTTACTTTTAACAGGTTTTGATGTGGGTAACAGGGATGACATTGACTCAGTTTGACCCTGTTTTTAAAGATTGTCTGCGTATAATTTACACATTTTAAAGGTCTCCCTCTGTATATTATTGAGCTAATGGCTCAATTAAATCTATCTAGTATCTAGTTACTCTTGTGTTGGTAACACGGTTGACAAATATACCAAAACAACAACAAAAAATTATGTAGAAAAATAGTAATAAATTACAAAGCCGAAGATGGCAAAGTATTGGTTAAACTTCTTTTTTTGTTTTCAACTTGGCGCTGATTTTGTGGAATTACCCATATCAGTTTTGTTATGCAAATTAAAACATGCATAAATATATATGTAATTGCCAAATTCTTAGAGAACCAATATCAATAAAAATATTTAAAAATGTAAAAATTACATTTCAGTAATAAAAAAAGCAATGTGAAGATGGTAATGGATATTTTTGAACAGTTGAATATATAGTTTAAATGTTTGGGTTACTTGTCAAAACAATTGGTGTAATTTCTGTAATGTTTTTAAGATATTGTACTGTATTTAAACATAAATGCAACCAAAATGCTTGATTGTCTCAGATGGCTTCCTGGAAGATTTCTGCTGTGGCCCTAAACTGAAGATCCGAAGTACAGAAGTTTTGACGCCCGCCACCCATGAGAGCAATCCCAGCGTAATGGAGACATCCCCAAGGCATTCCACAAGTCACACACCAAGAGATGAGCAGGATATGAACAGCCACACAGAACCTGCTTATAGGACAGAACCTCAACAACAAGGAATGGAGGAGCACAGAAGAACTCCCATCAAGTGCATCCTGGACCTAAAAAAAAAGAAATTCAACAACCTAATCAGCAGCAACAGTCAACATGCTCACTACCCTACATCTCCCAGCCAATCACATCATAGCTCCGCCCAAGCAGGCTACCCTTCGAGCCTGGGGCATGGTCATGAACATCAGCTTCCCTCGGATCATAGTCACGCCCCATTGGCTGACACTGACTCTGTGCTTGAGGCTGCCGTGAATAGCATCTTAGAATGTTAGACAGTGCCATATTTATGTTTGTTAGTTGTTCCATGTTAATCTCATTTCATGCCATTTGTGTGAACGGACGTACATTGGCATCAACGCGGGTTTAAATGCACACAGTGGCTCTGACGATGTCGAGGAACAGGGAGGTGAATGTGGTGATGGTGATACTCTAATACTGTGCCTGTTGTTCTAGAGAAGTTTACATATAAAAGCCTTTTTGACAATGCTTCACAGGATACACTTGCAACCACACACACACTCACACACACACACACATCAACATATGCACACACAATCAAGCAGTAAGTGTGATGTTTGAAATGTCATGAGTAGACATTGATATATGTAGCTTATCGGTCAATATCAGACACTTAGACTATTAGTCAGTCCGCACTTAAGGTTGTACGGTTGTCTCAACACTTATGTTGTATCGTTGCAGTAGACATTGACCAAGTGACGCACACGAACACACCTGCGCGTTTAATTGTTTTTGAGCATTGGTTTTGCTCTTTTTTTGGTTTACTTTTTTTTTTTGTACCTTACAGGTATGTGACCCCTCCACAGAGACAAAACTCACTTGTGGTTTTGTGCAGGGGAAAGTTAAGACCTCAGATTGAGGGTACAATGTTACATTATGTTTATCCTTTTTTTGTTTGTTTTAATTCATTTTTTTGAATTGATGCATTATATATTTTTTTTGTAAAATCTGTGCTGCTCCCTGCCTGGAGAATATATTAGCTGTTTTTTTACCTTAAGTTAGTGTCTCTATAACTTGCATGGGTGAATCTCTTTAAAAAAAAAAAAAAAGGTATATATATTATACTTTTTTTTTTCGCATTGATATTTTTTTCATGACAATCGAGCAAATATTACCACAGATTTTGATTACTGCATTTACGTCAAATTCATATTACGTTTAAAAAAGATCTTAAAATAATTTTTTAAATAAAGTGTAGTTTGCAACAATATCATCATGTGCGCTCATGTTTCTCTCACTAACATATATTGATTATTTAATTATAATACAAATGCATTTTGTTGCATTACTAAAAATTGATTGTAAAAGTGTGCTTAATTGTCATGAGATAATATCTAAATCTCAGTGGTCCACAATAGGTTTGATTTCTCTGCGCAAATATAACGTCTTATTTCTTTTCTTTGATTTGAGATTTCTGTGAGATTCACCCACATGGATGTTGATTGAAACTTCTCATTTTCCCCTGTGCGTTGAGTCCCCTGCTGGTCAGGCTGTAGTCTTGGCGGTCGGTTTGCAGTTTTTGCCCCTAGTGGCAGCTTCTATTTGCACATGTGGAAATGACCTTGTTCTTCACAGACAGCCATGCTCACAGCTCTATACAGCCCCTTGGTAGATCACTTCTCTTCTTAGTTATCAAGTGGTGAAAGCAGCAGTAGTGCCGTTACAGCATATCAGGTTTTCATTCACTATGATTATCTAATTAGTTGTGTTGGCTGTTAATGTAGTTTGGTTGGAGAAGCACAGGTTCACATTTCAACAACTAGTTTTGAGAAATAATTTCTGAAGCGGAGACTGATAGCATTTTGTAGGTTAGATCGTATATTAACTGTGCCATTACGAGGCCTGTGAGCTTTAACAATGGGAATAAGACCAAGACAATTTCAGAAACTATCCAGAGTGGAGAAACTGCAGTGTATGGACATTCTCACAAGTCTGTTTGCATTAGCATCCATTCCAGAGCCGAAGGGAAGGTTGCATGTTTCCATCTTTACACGTCATCCCATTGTTTTTGTATCATAAACACTAAACTCCATTGTCTTTCCCAGCAATTCAACCAAAAATGACTGACAGGAAAAAAAGGTGAAATATTCATCTTTCTGATCTGAGCTCTTGTGGTCGGTGTTGGAGAGCATTCTGAAAGACCTTCACTTCGAAGGCCTTCTTTGCCTTAGGAGAGAGCGAGTGAAAACAAGTTTAAATAGTCTATCATTTGTTTTTACTGCTTTTTGTTGTGTGAGTGTGGCCTTCAGTTATCGTAATACCCCATGGTAAAAGTTGCTTTTATCGGTTTATTTTCTGCATCACGCAAAACTTGATTTGTAATGTTTGTATTACAAAAAATAAAAACATGAAACACAAAATATTTATACTTTTTGTAAAGAAAAAGAATGTAAAACAAAAAGTTATTTTTATTATGTTAGGTATGTGTTCACGTCATACTGTATGTGGTCAGTTTATGATTTGTTGTTTTTGTGAGTGTTCATTACAACAGCAAAGATAAAAATTAAATTCATTTTGAATACAGACAATATTTTGTAATGTCTTCATTATTGATGAGTTATGGATATGTATTAATATTACATATAAGCAAATTAATGGATGATCATGTAATCAATAAAAGATATGAAAGGACTTTAAAAAAATTAAAACGCAATGTAGATCAATATTTATTAGATCTTAGTTAAATCCACTGCTTGGTTACACAATAACAAAATGAAAACTTGTTAGTACTACAAATAAAGGTTTATAACATTCTCTTTGATTGCAAATAATTAACATTTATTTAAAAATTAATATTTTAAATAAATAGCTCTTATTATCCACGCTCCCAGATAATTCATAATAATAATAACAACAAAAAATATAAGCAAACCTAATATTGTAGTGAACTACTAGTTGCTGGTGTTACAGTCTTACCTAATGAATTATTAAGCTTATTATGCTCTGAACACAAAGCTGCTGCTTCGCCAAAGCGTGCTACAATTATGAAGACCACCAAATGTCCCTAATGGTACTTCCTCCAGCGTTCTTTCTCTGTGAAATAGCATAAAACAAGATGTTTTATTTATGTGTGTCAGTGATTGGATGTGTGCAGATCCCATTAATTCAGACTTACTGAGATGCGGGTAATTCCATATGTAACACAGGACACAGTATCCAGTCAACAGCATGGATATCCCACCGATTCCTCCTCTCCGAACATCAATATACTTCCTGAAGTACCACTGCCATCCTGATCACATACAATCGAGAAAATCAAAAACACTAAGCCAAATGTTATGTTATGCTGTATTTTGATTGTTAAGCAACAAACCTTGCTTCAGCAGGGTCACGATCTCTCTGGGTAACACCGGAGTTCGAGCACCAAGCCAGACACCGAGTTCATTCAGTCTGACATCTCCAAGTTTCCGCTGCACTACAGGCACTACATGAACAAAGCATATTTTGTCATTTAAACTCTTTTTGTTTTGAACTGGTATGTGTGAAAGCACAATGAGGATGTGGACCACAAAAACAGACGTCTGGCAACTACTAAATGCTTTATAACTACCTGACTCAATCATGAATTACAGCAGGAACGTGTGTTTATAAAGCATTTATTAACACACTGAACAACTATTGTTATGTGTCTAAATAATAAGATTTATTAATGTACATTTAAATAATTTATTAATAATTTACTTAGACTTTCTAAATGGTCTTATTAAACACTGACAACTCCTAAATAACTGGTTCGTAAACAATGTAATAATTTAAAAAATGATAAACTGATCATTAATAAAGTATGAAAATACAATTATTAAACATTACATATATGCTCAAGAACAAGGTATTTATAGATGCACTTGTAAACTGTTTACTAATGCATAATAATGTTGGAACAATGGTTTAT
>JAUMHR010000062.1:13164719-13197219 GCA_032361145.1 Enteromius fasciolatus | reverse complement strand
TAGAGTTTTTCAGAATGGCTGGAACAAATCCAGGGGTATTGATTTTACTCTTTGTGATGGACAGCTGCTCTGATAATGGCACCATCTTTGGTTTCTTTTTGCCTATAGTACCTTTTCCATTACTTTGAGATGTTTCCTGATTTGGTCCTTTGGAGATCTTACAAAAGCTTTTATCTCTTTCATTGTCGGGTAATGAGGTAGGGTTGCTTGGCTTCTTTGAGACTGGTACTAACAGCTGTAATCTCTCAAGCTCCTTCTGTCTTTTAGCCAGCCATTTGCTTTTAGTTCTCTCCTTGATCAGAGTTTCAGCAGATGGGACTTTGACCTCAGTAGTTGTGAGAAGGTCTGCATTGTAATGATCTTCTTTCCTTCTTCCTTTGGAGGTTAGTTTTTCGTCAAATATGGCATTATTTATTTTTGTTGCTGCTGTTTTGTTACGGATCTTCTGTTTGAAAGTGGTTGAACTCGGTTCTCTGGGTGCTTGAATGCCTTTCTTGGATTGTGGAACTGGTGCCATTTTACAGTGAGGGAGGTGGGTGTTCAGCCTCTTATAGGGCTTTCCACAATATGGACATTCTTCTAAATGTAGAAGAAAAAAAAAACATAGAATTGTCAGATTTTACAGTATTAGACCAAAAAGGCTGAAATTGAGTTCACTGCATTGCTTGGAGAAAGTAAGCACTTGAATAGTTCCATGCATACTTCACAGAAGATACATCATACATTATGTGCTGTTTTCAGTGTTGTGTGGTGTAATTCCTTTATCTGTTAAATATCTGTATAACAGCTAGTTCATTTGGTCAACTTTCAGCAGTACACTGCTTTCTAGAATGACTAAATAATCTCAAAAACAACAAAAAGACATGAGATTCAAAAATGCATAAATCATCCAAAAGATATATTTAGATTTGATACTTACCTACAGTCATACTTTATAATTTCACTGACATATTTCTATGAGAGAGGGAAAGATCTTCTCTGTGTGTTTTAAAGACATAGTATACAAAGATACTTTTTTGTAGCTCGTTTTCAGGCAAATTGTTTAAAGTAACGGACCCTGCGGAGGACATGCTGGATTATTTGAGTTACGAAAGACCCCGTTAGCCGTCTTTATCAGTGCCTGAGTGTAAGTACCACAAGTATGAATAACAACACAGTTGATTGCGTCATTCCCGCGAAAGTTATACAATCTTTTTCGAACGTCAGAAACGACCTTCTATGCATTCAAAAAGTATTGTTTTTTCAACGAAGCATTTAAAAAAAAAAAAACAGCTCAAATAGAGTTCAAATATAGTTCACATTATGTTATTCTAAAAAACCGTTTACAAGCAAAAGACAGACAAAAAGTATATGGGTTAAAATACTTGTAATTCCCAAAATACATTACAAATTATTTATAGAATTGTAGAATTTCAAGTATTTTAACCTATATATTGAAAAATAAAAAATAAGAAAGTGTAATAAAAATAATCATGAACGTAATATTACAATGGTTTATTTTCAAAATGTCAAATCTTTGGCTTGTAAAAAGGTTTGAGGATAAATTCTCACCAATGGCGAATTTAGCCTTGCGGGTTGGACTACAATTTGACGTCATTACATAATAAAGTATTAAAGGGGATGAAATTTTAAACTAATTGTTGATTTGCCAAATCCAAATCACCGCAGATGTTTTATTCAATGTAGTATTATCCAAAAATAATAATTCGATTGAAAACAAACATTTACGAATCGTACGTCACCCGTCGCTTAAAGGCACGCATGTTACGTCATTATGACAGCAACAGATGGAAGACTGAGTGAGGGTGAGAGAAAGAGAGAGAGAGAGAGAGATCCGGCGAGATGGATATGTTGTAACTTCAGAAAATGACTGAACTCAAGATCCATCTGTGAACAGACAGAGGTAGAGTACATCACAATCATTTCGTCTCCTCACAATCTGTTTATTCCGCTCAAATCCTATCGTTTGTTCTGTAGTAGGAATCGCTAGGAGGAAGTAAAGTGAACCACACATAGCATTGTGCTATCTGTCTCTCTTCTTGACATTACGAACGCACTATTTGTGTAACACTATTACCGATTTACATCAGTGGCTTTATGCAAATGAGCCATTTTGACAGATGTCAGACAATAATGCTAATAACGATCAGACGTTTATATTTAAATTGTATAGATTAAGGTGTTTCTGTTCCGTTCTTTGTCAATCCTATGCTATAGCGTTTTTTTAACGTTAGCTCAACGTATCTCCCGAATGTATCTTAATGCATATATTGGCAGGCCTGAATTATTAGATATTAATATTATACCTTCTGCACACCTGCACTGCAATGTGAACGTGTCTGCAGCCTCTCACTGTGAAATACATTTGTCATTTCGCTCATCATTAGGGGGAAAAATCTTGACAGATCCCTTCATTTTGCTGAAAGGGAAGCCGGTGGTCTCTGAGACGGAGAGGTGCTTTGTGCCCTTATTTGGCTGTCAATTGCACAGATACAACATGTTGACAGAAAACAGGTAACATCATTTGCTTATAATTGTGCTTGCATGCACGTCCCATGATGCATTTATGTAACACACATGTCTTGCAGACTTCCATGTTGCTGCTGTTGGCAGTGAATGCAGATTTAGTGTAGTACTTCATGTCTGCTGGTTATTTTTAGATGTTCTTTTAGAAGGCTGATCCTCTTGACTAGAAACTATATCGGTTAAATGAGCCTGTGCTGTTATCCTGCTTCAAGCTTTGATAGCTCTTGCGTGGATGACATTTTTATTCTTAAATCTGAGTCATAATCCTGCAGTGGACATATTGATGACTAACGGTTGCAATCAAGTCTGCAGTGCCCCATCGCTTAAGAAATGGTGATGCTTACTACTAAGAAAGATTTGCGTCTAGAATGTTCTGAATATGACCTGGTTGTTTAAGAATAGGAAGACTGGTATGAATTATTATATGCATAAGGCGATGATCTCTGTCAACAGGAAACGCAGACGCAACTGTGATGCTGAGGAGCTTCAGGTTTTGCCCCAGGCAAAGAGGTCTGGAGGTTATTCCTTTCTCCCTGAGGTTGGCCGTGATGTCTGGGACTCTGAGGTAAGAAGGCACAACGGTTGACCTGGAACCTTCTTTCGGAGGAAGACTTTTGGATGTTCATTCTTGAATGTATTTCATAAACGTACAAACTAGAGAAAGTGCTTTTAGAGTTAAGACTGTTTTCAGTACTGTGTCCCACAGACCACATTGGTGACTTGACTTTCCATGAATGAACAGAAATTTCAGACACTATTTTATTATTATTATTTTTTAAAGACGTTTATGTCCAATATATTATATAAAGTAATTTAGATGCCATCTTAAAGGTGTACTCCACCCCAAAAAGTAACATTTAGTCAATAATCACTTACCCCCATGTTGTTCCAAAGCTGTGTTCGTCTTTGAAACTGAATTTAAGATAAATTACACTGTCAAGGTCTGGAAAAATATGAAAGACATCATCAAAAATAGTCCATCTGCCATCAGTGGTTCAATTTGAATTTTATGACAAGACGAGAATACTTTTTGTGGTGAGGCTCGGTTAGAAGAGCCTACGCAGTTTCAAGCGGAGACTCTCCAAAATTGTGCTATGGTGATGTGGAGAGACACAAAGGACACGAATTGTTGAGTAAAGTTATCATTTTTATTTTCTTTGCATACAAAAGTATTCTCGTTACTTCGTAAAATTCTGATTGAAGCACTATTTTGTCGATTTCTTTCATACTTTTCTGGACCTTGACAGTGTTCATTACTTGGCAGTCAAAGGGACAGTCACAAGCCTCCCAGTTTTCATCCAAATATCTTAAATTGTGTTCCTGTGAAGCTTTTATGGATTTGGAACGAGATGGGGGTAAGTGATTAATGGCAACATTTTCAGTTTGGGGCGGAGTAACCCTTTAATATCCAAGATGGCATGGTATGATGAGCTCATGTGACATGAATGTAAGATTGCATAATTATTATTTTACATAGTACAAATGTTGCAGTAGTTGTATTATGTTTATCTAGGCTGCGTTTATTTGATGATAAATGAGGTAAAAACAGTAATATTGTAAATGATTACAATGAAATAAACTGCATATATTTACCTGAAAAAAAATGACTGACCCTTATTCTCAATTCCTTGTCACCCACCAGTCTTCCAGCAGTGACAGCAGTGGGATCAGCAGTCCGGAGAGGATGGCTGGAGCCACTTCCAACATCCAGAAGACTGACCAAAGAGGACTGCATGTATCCCAGGCTCCCTGCAGTCCTATTGCCCCCAACATCTCAGCTGAAGAGCCTTCCGTCTCCTTGAGCCACAGCCTGTCATACGATCACATCAACCGTATCTTAAGGGAGGCCCACTTCAGTAGCCTGCAAACTCGTGGTCAACAAGGGCCGACGTGATCTACAATGACTCTTCCAGCACCTATTGGCGTTAAGGAACAATGTACAGGGGACCTTTTAGAGGGACATTATGGGCCACTTGAAGGCCTAGCACAAATATAGGCCCTCTAAATGCATTTGTCTTCTTTCTTATAGCACTTTTTCATGTTCATAGTGTTTATGTGGGGCTCTACTTGATGTATCGACCATGAACTTCACATAGGTGCTATATATAAAGAGATATCTTGAAAATTGTCAAGTTCTTGCAAGATTATGTAAGCTTTTGCCCTTTACTAGTCACACATGGTGCTACTGCAGTTCTGGGTTTTATTCAGACGCGTGCATTAGGCCAATTTTGACACTCTTTGGTCGATCTGGAAAAGGAAAAGAAATCAAATCATTTCCTGTATTGAAACCATGTGATTATAATGGAGTCGTTAATAATACTGTTGATGTGTTTACAGAAGATTCCGGTTTGGTTCTGACTGGAATTTAGACTCTTTCAGGAAGCTTTTGGGGCTTGATGATTGCTTACATATCCAAAACTCAGGTCTAGAGGATTTCTCTCTGCGTGCCATGAAGGTTCAGACTTTAAATGAGAAACCTGGTGCCAGATCCTTAAAATTTGTATGTATTCTCTCTTTACCTTTAGAAAAAATGGATATTGGCACGTCACACTGTAGAGAGACTATTTTAAAAAATGCATGCTGGACTCAGGTCTGTTAATGTACATAATGATGCACTCTTTCTCTATGAATTTAACGAATTATTGTGCAAATTGAAAGCCATGTCTGATATTCACACAAGAATTTCCTGGTTTCATTTTACAATAATTCGAGCTTGAAACACGCTAGTTCAGATCAGTCACTGTGCTCGGTGTAATACGAGGACTCGTCTTCTATGGGCAGACCAGGAACGACCTAAAATTAGCTTGCACCTAACTAAGCACTCTACAGTTTCACATCACTGCAAAATCCTAAATATTGTACCATAAAATATCCATACACTGCCTGTGTTTGTCAAATATACTTCTTTTGACAATGTTAAACCAAACAGCAATTGTAGTGCTCCTTAATTTAGTACAGTTCAGTCCATTTTAAAGCTTAGTCCAAACAGATTGTATGAGGACATTTACATCATTTCAAGCAAGTCATCTAGTCATGTACGACACTTACGTATTTTAAAATACTCTGTGCACAATACTGTACAACCCAGGCACTGTGCTTTGTGTGAAAGACTTGGCTTTTGATGATGAAAATTGTCCCTGCGGTCATTATTGTTTTGTATGTAGGATTGTACATAATATATAGCTAGCATATATACAATATTTGAAATCCTTGTTATTTTATGAAATGTTCAGCTGGTGTAAATAAAAATAAAGATTTTTAAATATATGTATTTTTTTATTATTATTTCTGCTCCAGGCTCCAAATGAACATTTTACTTATTCAAACCTGTTTTTTATAATGCCTGGCTTTCATTTTATACATTTATACACTTTCACACAAGACTTTATATATTTGCACGTAAGGTAGACATTGTTTTGGCGGGATGCACTTTGATTAAATTCAGTGTGGGTGTTAATGTTTGTTCTCATTTTATAATACACACAGGAAGACATAAGTGCTTTTAGTAAGAGGAAAAACTAGTGCAAATAGTAGCAACCGTTGCAGTAACACTCGTGTTTAACACCACAACAGAAAAGCATCCTGAGTTTCTCAAATGTATCTTAATGAATTCAGAAGGAGTTGAAGAAATGTGACTGTCAAGACTTGTTCTCAGCTTGAACCACTAGCAGCATTTAGACAGTCAGTAAAGAGGTTTTTTGCATTTGCAGGTCAATGTTACCTTCATAAGTACTAGTTAAGACTGTGACCACATTTACATGCAAAATTTCACTCCAGTCCTCACTGTCACATGATCCTTCAGAAATCATTCTAATATTTCTTATTGTTATAGGTGTTGAAAACAGTTGCGCTGCTTAATATTTTTGTGTAAACTGGTAGGTCATAGGTTTAAAATAACAACACTGATTCAAAATATAAATCTTTACTGTTACTTTAGTGTAGGTCATGACATTTTAATGTTTATCTAAAAAAAAAAGTCAGTCTCCTATTTGCTCCAACATTGTTCACTCACAACTACATAGAAAAAAAACTAGATCTTTCTAATAAGGTGTTTATGTGACTCAAAAGTATGATTAATACAAGCATAAGTCATAATATTACGTGACTCGGGTCATTTTTCTGTGCATGTAAACGTGGTCACTTGCAGCAATTATTACATCATTATTAGATTATAATGGAGTTATTTTCCACCCAAATCAGCACATAACCATAAATGAATGTTTGCATCAGAGATTGAGGAAGGAGAAGGCAGACACTTGCTCACTAGATGTGTGTGAGCCTGCAGTTCTCTCGCAGTTTTTCTCAATTGCACAGTCTGTGCCTGTAGTGGCTTCTGCACTTATCTGGGCATCTGACTCAACAGGAACAGGCTCAACCAAACATACAGGTTTGCTTCTGTTAACTAACTCCATTCCACTGAAGAGTGAGAGTCTGGGTGGCTCTGAGATCTTTGAGGTCTCTGTGTTCCTGTACTCCCCCTCTTCTTGTTCTCTTTTCATATGAGACCCAGGTGCAGTGCTGTAACCCTGTAGGTGTTGTGTAGATGGGGTCTCCTCTGATGGGATAACACAGGTTGCGTTTCCTCCTAGTTGTCCCGGAACAAAGGGGACAATTATAGATTCAGGGGCCTGATCTGAAAGCGAAGAGGTTGGACGTCCTGCACGGTCACATTTGGAAATTGTGACACAACCAAGCAAGGCCTCAAATTGCCTTAAAAGCTAATAAAACAAAAACAATCAGTTAGTCCTATATAATTATAAAAAGATATATCTGTTTTTACTAGCAACGTAACGGTCTAGTAAATTTCACAATTAGTCACAAAGGAATTGAGTGAAAGTTGAAATTTAAAAACAGACTGAAATTGTATTTTCTTGTAAAGCATACACTAATAATCTGTCATTTGATAGACCCCAATCATTTCATTTTGAAAACCTTGGTCATTATGTAGGGCAATTGTTACCTTGGTTGCCTTGTTGGCGACAGGGCCTGAGGTTCCTTCGCTAAGTTGGGAAAGGCGTTTGTTTGTAATATTGAAAATATGATCTAAACAGAGGAAATCTGAAGACATCAGGCAAGCCAGAGCACACAACGCCCTCTGCAGGAAGGATACACAAATTGGTTGTGCTGCACGGTATCAGTATAAATTGCTCATGCATGATGTTAAATAAAAAAATATATTAATTTCCTATAATATAAAGAGTAGTGTAACAGAATTAGAGACTTTACCATCTGGACGATTTGTGCGTGGTCCTGGAGTTTGCGAGATAGAAGTTCAACAACCACCTCACAGTTGAGAGTGGAGCATCTGTAAGAAAACAGAGGATCAGTTTTAGCTATGACACTGCATGCCCTGACATTACAACCCAACAGTGTACTGTAGATCAGTGTTTGGCTGCACTGGTGGCAAAATCATGCACATAATGAATCATTTACTCTTTGATAAAATGCTGGCTCTCTTCTCTGGACAGGAAGACTTTGGAACCGCTGGACAGTCGGTTGATAAGTGCCGTCTCCTGACCACAGTCCCCCAACTGAATGGCCTCCACACTGATTCAAATCAACATAAATATTACAAAATAATAATGTGAATCATACACACTTCAAAGAATTAAATAATGTTTTTTTTCATTTGAAAATTAAGTTTGTGGTTAATTAAGAAATTATTATTGAAATAAATTGATCAGAATTGACAGTTAAAGGACATTTATGTTACAAAACATACTTCAAATAAATACTTGTTCAACATTAATAATAATAATAACAACAACAAGTAATAAGCATCGTGAGCATCATATCAGCATACAAGAAAGATTTCTGAAGGATCATGTGACACTGAAGACTGGAGTAATGGCTGCTGAAAATTTAGCTTTGCCATCACAGGAATAAATGACATTTTAAAATATAATAAAGTTATGTTTGATCAAATAAATGCAGTCTTCGTGAGCACAATAGTCTTCTCTCAAAAGTGCCCAAGTACTTTAACATTTTATACTGCTCAAAATGTATGCTAATTTATTTTAAAATGTTTATTTAAAAATATTTTTATTGCAAAATATCTATTTATTATAGTTATTATAGTTATAAAGCCCTAAACATTCAAAATTTGTTACGATAAAGAGAGTTTATGCTTAATTAAACTTTAAATGCAATGGTCCTAAAAATAAATAATAATTCTTTAAAATATAATAAAACGCAACATATAATATTACTTCTTATATATTATATTTTTGCAAAATATGACAAATGACATTGTATTCTGCTGTTTTAATACTACAAATAAGACTCTAGCATTAAATTTCCCCTTAGCTATGTAATGACCTGGCGTTAATGACCTCAAACACTTGAGAAAGCAATTTCTGCTGACCTCCATCAAGGACAAAAGCCCTGTAGCCGTCTGTCCCTTACCGCTCTGACAGGTCACCACTCTCCCGACTCGCCCCGGAGTGGCTGCCCGAGCCGCCTGACTTACTGCTTCCTCCCAGTGAGGTCTGGCTGGCCTCTGCTGTCTCCTGGGATGAGTTGTGGGAGGAGCTGTGCCCACTGTCCGTTTCCTCCCAGCCTCCACCAGCCTGCCCTGGGCACCTGTGAGATGCTTTGAGGAGGGGAAATGGTCAATTCTTTGACATTCTTAACATGCATGTGACCTGCTTTTAAAATCGGTGCATGGCTCACCTCTGTGGCCGTGGGATTGTACGTTGTAGGCACATGCTGGCATTGCCATCTCCACAGTTGCAGAGGGCGCCACCACAGCGTGGTAGTGGTTGTCATGGAGACGGATGCCAGGGTGCTCTGTTGGAGGAAGGACAGCGCTGGCAACCACTTCGGCAGCTTTCTGAATCTTGTCCAACAGAGTCCCTCCACCTGAACGAGTGAGGCGAACATTGCGTGAAATAAGACACACACCAGCACGCTTTTCAGTTGTAAATATTAGTTGTAGAATGGATGATATAAAATGTCTGTGCCTTACTGGATTCTTTCCTTCCTGTGTTGCATCCGAACCCCTGCATGCCAGACCTGAGCAGCTCTGAGCCCATTCCTGCAAACAAATATCATGCACATACTGTAACGCCTAAATATTTATAGCTTATAATAAAAAATGAATTCTGGTTCACTCACCCACAGATTGTGTCACTGTTCTGTATTGAGACAGTCCAGAATCTGTGGACATGGTATCATTAAAGAGTAGGATAGCCAACTCCTGTACAGAAACAAACACTAGCTTAATTCAGTTATTCATAAATAACAAGAAATGCACGAAAACGGGACCTTTTCTGTATTAATTATATGTTGCATATTTTTCTAAATAGAATCTTGACAGAAGAAAAAGGTTATTGGTCATTCACATGAATGATTGTACTGCAGTTTAATTAATTGATTTGCCTGCATAGAAAGAGAGTTTTACCTGAGCTGAGCTTCTGACTTTCTGAAAGAGAGCATTTCCATGGATGGGGTCCGGGGGACCACTGTACACTAAGAAAGAATTGTTTTTGTTTAAAGAAATCTGTGAAATCATTTAAAATGACTATTTTATGTTTTAAAATGTACTTCATTCCTGTGTAAGCAAAGCTAAATTTTTAGTATCATCAGTGTCACGTGATCCCTCAGAAATGATTCAAATATGCTGATTTGGTGCTTTAGAAACATACGTCTTTGTAAACTTTCATGTCAGTAAAAATGATTGCCTTTCCATTTTTCATGTCAAAGACCACATTTCAATCCAATCAATTCTCAGTCCCACCCTACATCTTTATCTAACTGAACATCCTGTTTCACCAAATAAAATGGGTAGCTGACGTCACTACTTCTTGACTGAAAGAGTTACTGATGCTCTGGTTTTATTGATTAAAACATAATGGTTTTATGCGTGTACACCAACTTCTTAGAATCAGTAAAAAAGAATTTTAAAAGTGCTGAAGTGTTCATCTTGAGCGGTTTAGATGTGCTTACCAATTACTTCTTGTATAAATGTAGCATTCCTCCGTAGCTCTGTGAGGAAGTGAGGTGGTCCGTGGCCACATAAATGCAGGAGAATCTTCAGGACCTTGGACAGTGTTAAAAGGTACAATAAATACAACTAAAACCAAAATTTCAAAAACATTTTGTCGTATTGTATTTAAAAACAGTAGGCTCGATACAGGAAGATCGTTGCACCTTTTCAGGGTTTGAAACTACAACCGTTTGGTTTCCAACTGAGGTACCCCACCCAAACTCACCTTAAGTTTGACATGGCAGGACTCCACCTGCAGTCTCTCCAAGAGGTACTCAAGAAGACATTGGCAGCAGCCCACTGACTCATGGGAGATTTCTTAAATATCATGACAGTTAAGGTCCAATGATGACAGAGCATTCATTATTCTGCCCTATTCTATTATGTAATGGCAAAAAAGGATACTGCCGATTTCCTCAAAGAGATAGCCAGGACAGGGCGATTCGTCATCTGATGTTGCTCTCATAAGTGTTGGCACCTGAGACACAACAAAAAATGTGAGAAAATTTGTCTTACAAAGAATCATTACATACAGAACCCTAGTACAGTGCTGTTATCAGCTCAATACATTCACATAGTCAGCACCATGGCACTATTACAGAAATACTATACGTTTACATATATTATGTCACTAAACGTAATGGTATATGGTAACGTACTTCAAGATACTTAGTATTAACATAGACCATAGAGAGTCATGTTATGGTACACGTCAAAAACACCACGGTATATTTCCAAAACACCAAGGAAGTACCATGGTAATTATGGTTTCCCACTCTCTGTAAACAGAAATATCAATCATATGCAGGGATAAGCTGTCTATTTATCTATATGACCACAGCGAACGCCAGATATCCAATAAACAACGTAGAAAACCAGTTTTGGCGTCAAATGTAGCTGACATGACGTTATTTCCCCTGTTCCACGGATACGTACTTTTTGTAGGAAAACCAACCGTTCCAATAATGAAGCCATGGTGAAGCAATTTGTGTTTTTTCGCCTGTCTATGTACCATTGCTCACAGGGCGGGTGACAGTGCAGGTCCTGCCTGCCCAAGAACGTCTTCACAAACCACACGGACCTATGTTCAGCTCGCCCACTCCGGTTTGAGGTAGCGACGTGACGTCCGCTTAGTGAGTCGGTTTCTGTGAATTATTTGAACCGATTCTTTCGCGCGCGCGTTACCTCTTTGGTGATCGGTTCAAATGAATTGATTCGCAGATATGGCTTGAAGATGTCGGAGCCAATAGAACGCGGTTCTACAAGACCACGTGATCGAATGCGGAAGTTAATCTGTAGTGGATTTCTCGAAATCCTGAATGTCTTTGAAATCGACTCCGTGTTACTACTGGCTATCCACTGTAAAAAAAACAGCCAATCGTGAAGCAGTGCATATGCTTCTGCTTCCAGATTAACGTTTTGATTGGCCAGTTACTCGTCGATGGGTGGTTTACACGCGTTATCTCAGAGGTCAAAAGCATGGCGCTGTCCGTGTTGAATGTACACACTGCATCTATGAGCCGTTTTTAAATGAACTTCGGATAATTAACAGAGCAATTATTAGTGTGCAGATAATTTGTAAGTATTAGAGTAAGATCTTTTGTAGTTGAAATATGTCTAGTTCAAATGTTTGGACTCGCAGCAGAGCGAAAATGAGACTCTTCCCAGAGCTGCTGGCTCAGTGTTCAGGAGAGGTACACCTTCATTCAGTATTCTTTCCTCAGTATTGTTGTAAATATATGATGCATTATACTGTTATGTTATGCATTGTACAACGATCAGTTTCCATTATTATATTATTAGGCAGCTGCTTATGGTAAATGTGTGGCCTCCACAACCACTGGCAAACAGGAGCTGACCAAAAACATGTGTGTCAAGGAATTTGAAGCACTGAAAAGCTGCTTTCAATCAGCTGTGAGTGTTTTTTTTTTGTGATTACACAGTACATTGACAAGTATTATTATTTACACACACCAAAAAAAATAAAATAACATATGATATAAAATATAGAAATATATATGTAAATATTTTCAAAACATGCCGTATTTATATATACACATAAAAATATACACACACACATATTATGTTAAAAAACATTATTTTGAATTTATTTTAAATTTATTTTAAATTAAAACTTATTTTGGATGTGATTAATCACAATTATTCATTTGACTGGATTAATATATATATATATATATATATATATATATATATATATTATTTTGTAGTTATAATGTTTATAAATATAATTTGCTAATTTTTAATGTATGTTCCTCTGACTTTTTCTAATGAATTGTTTTATATTTGCAGGCAAAAAAGGGAGTAAAGTGAAGAACATCTTGAATAAATATCATGTAGACTCTGATAGTGTATCATTATAATTAGACAGTTAAACTTTGTCCTTTTTTAATAGTACCTTTTATAATTTCCTTCTCTTTGTAAATGTACAATAATATATTTCAGATGGAAAATTGTATTTTTCAGAAAACCACAATGAAGTGTCTTTTTTATATATATATATAAAAAATAAAAAAAAAGTGAATAATTCTCTTCCTTTGTTTATACATAACATTACGATATAATATATAGAGGCAGTTTGGACTGAATTATATCACCATTTGCACCATTACTTGTATATCAGAATTGGGATAAAAGAGACAGACTAATGATAACCAGACATTCTGTGTTGTTTGGAGCGTGTAATTAATGAAAATGAGAAATGAGATATGAGGTGTTACGTGATGGGTGGTCATTATCACGCCCTTGACTGCCGATTGCAGATCAGCGCTTGAGTTAAACTGTAAATTTGGACTCGCTCTTGAAATCTAGGATGGCGGTTTTAGAGGTTTTGTTTCCAATCAAACAAAAGCGGGCTGAAACATGAAAGGCCAGCTGATTAATGTGTATCCGTGGGGTGTATGTCACTGGCACCACAAAAGATTATGGGCTCTTAGTCAACTCGTATTAAAAGTAAAGCCATGCCACTGTTAAATATACCCTTCCTGCATAACCTGCACCCTCATTAGCCACATGTTAATTGATAGAAGGGCCGTAAAGTCAGCCACTAATGAGTGGGGATCAACAAACTATTCAACCAGCCAATTAGAGGAACAAAGAATAGCGGTATTAAAAATTCCAGAAAAGCAACAACCTGTATTTCTTTAAGAAAAGACTTGCTACAGGTTATGCTTCAGCTTAGTCACAATCATTTTTTGTGGCCTTCCTTCATATGGGCTTCATTCACACTCTTTCAGTGCACAACAAGGTGTTAATTGAAAAAGAATGGTCTTGTGGAAACGGTTGTGTTTGGTCCAAATTGGCTATAAAATCTAATGGTTTAGGGGAACTTGTCTTGACATTAAAAAGAGTTTCGCAGACGATGGGTTCTGTGCACAACGAGCATTACATTGGCAAACATTGCCTCAATGTCTTTATTATGCCAATACTATTCATGGTGTGTAAACCTTTTGAATTCCTGTATAGTTGTCACATGTTGTATTCATGACTTTTTATTAATTGGTATTATTTGATAAGACTAAATAGGATATTTGTACTCACAGTTCAGGATTATTAAACTGCAAAAACATGTAAAAGAAATCTAAAACAATCACCTTGTGTTGCACAAAAACCATAAACGTAAAAAAAAAAGGCACATGTAATTTGTAAACTAAAAATAAATGAGTTGAACAGGAGAAAAATAATGCAAGCAACACAACAAACATTTCAAAGATAGTAACTGTTACATAAATAAGTTTATTAATTTATCCCAATTACAGAACAAAATGAATAGTTTGGGCCATCAAACAGTCAACTTCCGAAATCTGCTAAAATGTGAATGGAGTTATTTTTCGAGATCTATATCCTCTGGTAACTGTATATGGACAAGTGAGCAGTGTTACTGACCACCAAGACAGACCTCTTGCAATGAATCTCACATAACGTCAAACTGTATCTAATACATTTACATTCTTTCGAAATAGGAAAAAGATCCCCAAAAGCAAGAACCAGGAAATTCATCGAGAGAATACAGTCTATTACTTTCACTAGTTTCACCAGCAAGATATAGAAAATGCAGATAGGGGACGAAAAGCTGCAATCCACACACAGTGTGGGTGTAACAGACTTTAAATACACATCACTGCAGAATATAACCCAGTAAGGCACTGACCAGAATCAAATCTTCATAGGCAAATATAAGGAATGTTCAAGAGAAAAGCAGAAACCCACTACACACTGACAACAGCAAAACGGTAATGTTATGTTCAACACTAAATCTGGTCCAATTTCAGATCAACCTCAAAAGATGAGAGTATTTACAGTCACAGACAATAAAACACATCGAAACAACCTGAAGAAGAAAGCTCAACTAGCAAACAGAGTCAAATATTGCATTCACTTATAGCTGGTATGATTAACTGTTAGTTATAACTATATAGTTAACTTTTAAATAAACTATAATCTATCATAAGTTAACAATTTGGAAGGAAAATCTGATCCCGAAGACACACAAAGAAAAAAAGCTCTCCTTCAATAGACAAATTTGATTGCAATTAAAAAGAATAAAGGACTTTGGACAAACACCAAGAAACTCATCAGTCTTTTTCTGAAAACCATTAAGGAAGTCTCAGCCTGGACTTTCACGACTTTGCACTGGAAAAACAAAGTGACCGTAGTTTCAGATAACAACATCAGTATTCTAGCAAGCATATGGACCATTCAACATGTTGGCCAAAGTAACATTAACACTCCATTTTCATTATACAGAATTGCTGGTTGAAAACAATACGGCGCGGTAAACAGTCCAATAGTTTCTAGAGAAGAGTTGTAGTTTTTACAATACAAAAACAACTTGTTTTTATTTTTAAAACTGCATCTCATATTAGATTGGCTTCTATTTTCATTCACAGAAAATAAAACTTCAATAAGGAAGTATGCAATAGTGACATTAAATTTTAGAACCAGCCGTCCAATTTACCATAGCAGCCACAAGGGGGTATGCTTGTGCCGTTTTCCTATGCAATGGTCCAAAACACAATATTCTGAAATGCCCCGTGTGCCCATCAAAGCCTGTTTTTAATGTGATGCCCCGCTCAGTTCATTACACCAGACATTCCTTTTATTGCACCAGATTCAGCAAAATATCGCACAAAACAATAATGGAAGCTCATAAGAGACTATGGATCCAGTGTTCCCGGTGGACAACTAAAGGATCGAATCAAAGTGCCCACTGTCATCTTGAACCCAAAACGAATGTTCTGTCTTAGATAAAGGCATATACTTTTAAAATGAAGAGGAAAGAGATTCTTCTCACTTCCAGATAACGTTTGTTTTTTAGAGGTCCACAGGGTTCCAGAGGTCTAGTCTACATTCTCCTTCCTCTGAAACGTCTGTTTAAGCTGGCGAGTGTGAATCAGAGATCCCGCCAGGAGCTGCCCCTTCAGGTCAGCTTGTAAGTCTAAGCCTCCTACATCCCGCAGAAGATCCAGATCAGCACCTCCTCCCTCGGGGTCCACAGATCTGCGTCTCCTCTTAAGGTCTAGCCCTCCATCCTCTCTGCTCCTCTTTTCCTCTTTCTTCTCCTCTTCTAGTGGAACTACATTCTCCTTCAAGTCCCTGCCTCCTTTTTGCTTAGGCATCGGAAGGACTTCTTCTGCTTTGGGGGCATCACCATGATTCTTTGCGTCAATGACCTGTTGTAGTTTGTCTAGTTGTTCTTTCTGCTCGAGTATCCTTTTCTCTTTCTCCGTACGCTCCATGATCTCTTTATCAGTCTTCTCTCGTTCCCGTTTCAAACTCTCCTCCTCAAGACTTCCCTTACCCTTCCGCGCATCGATGACCTGCTGCAGCTGGTCTACCCGCTCCTTATGCTCCAACAATCTTTTCTCCTTCTCAGCACGCTCCATGATCTCTTTATCCATCTTCTCTCTTTCAAGTTTCAACCTCTCAAGCCTTTCCTTCTCTAGCTGTTCCTTTTGCTGTCGCACACGGTCTAGCTCCTGCTCACGTGCCAGTTCCTCTCTTTTTTCTCGTTCCTTCCGCTCCTTCTCGACAAGGGCCTGCACCTCCTTCTCAATTCTTTCCTTCTCCACCTTTTCTTTTTCTATTCTGTCTTTCTCAGCTTCCAGATGGACCAATTTCTGCCTCACTCTCTCTTCCTCTTCTGCAAAAGTGTCAGGATCAATTTTGGCTGGTTCTGGTTCTCGAGGACGCAGAGGAACACCTCGGGCACCGAACTCTGGAGGTTGTGCTCCGTCTTGCCCTGCTTGGTTGTTTAGCTCCAGCTCCTCCTTCTTTGGAACTTTAACACCTCCATCTAACGCTGCTTCAAGAGCATTGTTGGGAAGACCGACTACGACTTGAGCCTCTTTTGCTTCTGGGCCTTCAGAATCTGCGGCAGCTCCATGCTTCGCCTCTCCCTGGAGCTGCTGGAATTGGTCTGAAGCGACAGCAGCAACTTTAGGCTTCACTGCCCCGTCCATCCCTTCGAACTCCTTCTGCACAATGTTCCCCAACTCACCTACAGCCTCTCCTAAAAAAAACACGATGTTTTATTACTGCACAGAATGCAAGATCACTTCAGCAGGGGACAGGTAACACTAAAGGTTAAAGGAATCTTTCATTTTTTATTGTTCACCAGTGGCAGAAAAACTAATTTTTCACATCTACACAAGTTTGCTGATTTTCAGACTCACCTGCTGGTGCCTTTGGCTCAGCTTCTTTTTCTTTTACTTGATGGACCTCCACATTCACATCTAAGTGTTTTTCCTCATGTTCCACATGTTTTTTCTGCTGTTCGACTGCCTTTGGTTCTTCTTCTCCATCCTTAATTTGGTGGATCTCCTTGTGTTGCTCCTCAATTACAGCCAGGAGTTTTTCCTGTTGGTCCAGAAGCCTTTTCTGCTGTTCCTGCTGCTCCTTAATTACCTGGAGCAGCACAGCGTGGTCCAACTGACCCTCTGAGGACCAGCCAAGCAGAAAGGTTAAAGAGAAGTTAGAATTAATATATTGTAGAATGCTTTTAATTAACTGCGGTCAAACTTATTTTTCTCTTTGACTGTCATCAAATTAATGAGCAAAATCTAAAAAGACCAAAAAAATTATAATTGTAGTTTTTCTTAAGAAAATGTTAGTGGTGCATTATGGTACCATTAGGTTGCATTTGACCTTTTAACTTTCCGCTATTTGTTAAGCTATGTTATGTAAGTTTCCAGAGCACTGTTAAGTTTTTTAGGTGGTGTGTAGGAAGTTTCTACAAGGTTAGTAAGGCATTGCTACTCATCTACTAGGAGATTGCTCTGTGTAATCTATAGTGCATTGCTCAGTTTCTAAAGTGGTTTCTATGCACTTCGAAGGGCATTGCTATGTAGTCAGTATGGAACCCTAACAACATCAATACGGAATTCTACTAAAGAAATAATTTTAATCATCAAACAAAAGAAAGACTAGGGATCCTAATTAATATCAGATGGCTGTTCAGTTATGTTTGCAGAGCTATACAGTACTACAATAATGGTCAATCAACAGAATTAACAGCTGGGTTCTTAACAGCTATACGGGTTGAAGCGTGACTATAATAACAGCAAAGTAGACAGACTGGGTGGGAGTTAGAACAGCAGATTTAAGACACATCATCTCGTACCTGCGACAATCTTTTTAATCACTGTAGAAGGCAGGAGTCCGTGGCACAACAGAAAGGCGGAGGAAGATAAGAAATCGAGAAACAAAAGAGAAAAAGACAGCAGAAAAGGCCAAAGTGCCTTAATAAAAAACAAGCCATGTGTAAGAGACAGAGATTTAGGATCTGCAGCATATTTGCAGTATATCTGAGTGCAGCAATGCAATGTGACATTTCAGATGTTGGCCAGTTTGCTTAGAGAAAGTAAAACGAGCATTTGGAAAGGAAAAATGGCAGGTTCTACAGCTTAAAAAAAACACATTTTAGTTTTTCAATGATCTGTCAATGTTAATATTGGTAAATATTATATTCTAGTCATGCTAAAAACAACAATAATAAAAGTTATGATAGGACACTGGTTCATAAAGCTACTGTCTAGTGGACAACTCATAAACTTAGCACTAAGTATGTTTTACATATCAAAGACTATATTCTAGAGGCTAGAGTACCAGTACTGATATGGTTGATATGACTATTCAATAAATAGAATTTAATAAATACTATTAATATTAAATAAATAGTTTCCAATTGAAATAAAGCTGAAATAACTGTGCATTCCAATTAATCTCAATCAAACAGAATTTGTGATGTTTTTTTTTGTTGACTAGGTAAAAAAAAACCACTCAGCTAACACAATAAAAACACAATAACAATAAAACATAATTTCTGAACATTTAAAAAAAAAAATGTTTTTGCAAATAAACTATTCAAATATTACGTTAAAAAAATGAAATGAACATTAGGAATGTTGCCTTTAAGATGGCATAAAACTATAACGAAAAACAAAGCTAAATAGAAAAGTTTAGTAATCAAAATGAAAATATAGAAATAAAGCCAGTTCAAAGCTATCCAGCCAGGAGCGATGAAGTAGAACAGAACCAGGCAAAGAAAAGATTGCACCTGTGAGCTCAAACATCTGATTAAATGACTGAACAGAATATGTTATATTTCAGACCACATTTCCTATAGATACTGGACATTGTTCTGATGGATGGCACTCACCTTCCATCTTGTCTCCATCTCCATCCTTTTCCGCCCCTACATCCTTTCCATCTGGAACCAACTGTTCCTTGTGCTCCTGCACAAGAAACTTCTCCTTTGCTGCAAGAAGCAATGAATGAAATAATCCTTACAGAGCTGAAAAGGTCATATTCTTGGACCTTATGATGTGCCACGTCAAATCAACACAATATGAATAACAACAAAAGGTCAAAGACGTTGTTTACAAGCCACTTAGAGTTTATCAGTCATGTACGCTAAACAAAAACTAGATGTTAACATTTTTTAAAGACCTAAGTGGTTGCCAGAGAGCTGCTTAGCAAATGCATTTACTCACATTTCTCACCCAGGGGTTCAGGGGCTTTGTCTATCTCCTCTGGCTTCATCTCTCGGGGTGCTTCATTCTCATCATGCTGTTCTTTCACTTCAGGAAGGTTGTCTGCTTCTTTATGGACCACCAATGGGTTAACCTGCTTTAGATCCTCTAGATTTTTTGCCTTGTCCAACACTTCATTAACTGCATTCTGGTCCTGATTGACATCCCTTTTCACCGCATCTTCTTTTTCTTTTGACTCCCCCTCTTTTACAGTTTCCACCTCTTGTGCTTGCCCCGCCCCTTGCTCAGCAAGAAGCTCCTCCTCTTCTCCAGCAGGTAGTTTCTTTTCTCCCTCCACAACTACAGGTTGTTTCTTTTCTTCCTCCAGTTCCTCTTGGTTTTTCATCTCATCTATCTGAACTCTATCATGAGGGATAGGCGGCTCGTGGCGATGGGCTTCCCCTTCTGGGACCGCAACACCTGTAGAAGACAGATCACTGTAACTGCTCATATGTCACAAAACCTTCTTTACTACATAACTAAATGTATGCGTTACCTGCTTCAGGGCGGTCCAGCTGAACCTCTTTCTCTTTATCCTTCCGCTCAGCCATTTCCACGGGTACTTTAATTTGAGGGGGATCTGCTGCTGCATTCTCTGCTGGCTGTTCAACCTCAATTGGTGGCCTATCTGGCTTCTCTCCTGGATCAGGTTCCAGTTTATTCTCTTGCACTACAAACACAGATTAGACGTGTCACAAAGTACCAAAAAAATCATGTCAAGTTTCTGCGTGGGTTGAAAGACATGTCAAATTTATCCCACACACATGGCTCTCAGCATTCATGTGGCTCTTTAATGGCAGTCTCAAAATTTCATTTTTTGTTCTTTGATTAGTTTTGCCTAAGGCCTGTCAGATGTAATTTGCAGTGTAACTCAACTTACTTTGATGAACACCCTACTTTGGGTACAGACAAACCAGAATCAAGCTCAATTATGTTAAAAACATAGGCCTTCAGAGTAAGCTGTGTATAGATAAAATGTAAGGTCGACGTGTGTTTTAATGCATTTACAGAGGGCTTTTTAAAATACTAGTCTCAAACTAATTAACTAGTCCCTTGAACAAACTATGCTTATACAATATTAATTTCAATCCAAGCCATGTGTGTACATGTCTATTCTGCTGCAGAAAAATCCCACTGAGAGTGTCACACAAACACCAGTAGAGGGCAGCAGAGTATGAAAGACCAACAAGAGCTGAAACGTAGAGGAGATTTCTAATAAGGGTACGAGATAGGTGCTCAGTGCTTTCCATATAACCTTGCCACTCGTCCTGTGCAAAACAGCCTTTGAATATTTACAATGTCCACACCTTCCTTTAACCTGAGCCTGTAGTGTACTACCGTAACAGATAATCTACTGCACGACAGCATTTATGCATACGCAGAAAGGAGTTATACATTGCAAATGAGAAAGGACAGCGGTTTTGATAAACATTATCTATGGGAGCTGAAAAGAACGAAAGAGCGTACAGTACAGGGGGTGGGGAGCACTTCTCTACAGTCCTGAAAAGCAAAGCGTGCTTGTGCATACAGCTGCAAACGCACACCTCTACATGCCCGCGGGCCCCATGTTCCACTCACTCGCTCACAGAGCCCCGCGTTTTCACACAGCTGTCCTCACCAGCACGCCGTAAACAGGAAACAGGTGTGGAAGTGGGTGTCCGCTCAATGATAAATGTCAGTGTCAGTCAGCAGGAGGGAGTGAGAGGGAGAGGAAGGAGGAGTGGCAGAACAGAAAAGGAGAGGTAATGGTGGATGAAGTTGTTGGGACGCTCCTGGTATCTGCCTTTTTATGAGCCCCTGTCCTGTATCGGCCAGTGTTGGAGGAAACACTGTTGTTTCTGCCCTCTCCCAGATTTGGACGCCCTCCCATCTCCCTCCTCTGACCGGAGCCATAACGGGAAATCGCCACAGGCCGTATCACTGCTGCTCTGGGATAGTGAGCGCTCAGGTTTGAAGGGCATCATTCAGGTCACCGATTCAGAGGCCTGCTACTGGAGCTCATCTTTTCTGCTCCTTCACTGTTCCTTTTCTTTTTCTCATTATAACTTGTCCTTTCAGAACTTCATTTTCTATTTTATGTCATTTGTCAACTGACAAAATTCTCTTCATCAAAATAAAGCATAAATGTACCTGGTCCTTTAGGCAACTCGGGGGCGACAAGGATGGGAGGCTTGTCCTCAGTTTTTGCAGGGACATCCGGAGGGGGGTTTAATTTCTGTGGTTCGTTGGAGGAAATGGACAGCGTGGTGAAGGTACTGATGAGCAAGATGCCGAGACCGACCCACAGAACCAGCTTTAAAAAAAAAAAAAAAGAGATGGGAATTAAAAGAGAAAAGAAAGTTAGTCTATATGGTCTTTTTACATTTTTTAAATGGTGTAATGCAAGTGTTTTTGTGTGGCTGTATCAAATATATGCATGAACATAAACAAATGCAATTTATCCAAACGAGCACCACATTTTGATATTTTTGTGGGACAAAAAAAGATAGAAATTATATCAGTGTCAGCAAGTTATGTATATAACTATATGTTAAATATTACAAACATAAAGCAAAACTCTGACCAAAAAAAATATATATATTTTATCAGATTAAATGACAAAAAAAAAAAAAACTTTTTAGTTTGAACACTCAATGGTTTTCAGTGGTTAGTCCATCAATTAAACTTCTGACTATTTCAAAAATAGATAATAATAAAAAAATATTTTCAAATATTGCATTTTTCAGAGTACAATCTAAATTAAAAAAAATACTTATCCTTTGCAATATCTTGCCTATCGTCACTGGCACTAAAAACTAGAGATGGGAATTGTTTGGAATCACAATTCTTGGTAAATTAAATGTAAAAAAAACAAAACAAAACACTGAATATTTATGCATACCGTGTGTATTTATTATATATATATATATATATATATATATACACAAACTCATTCATGTATATATTGAAGAAAAATGTTATGTTTATATATTAAATATACTTCTATAATATATGGAATATAAAAATATAAATGTATATGTAAGTAAATATTTATATATACATAATAAATATACACAGTACACATACATATATTATGTAAAAAACGTTTATTGTGGATGCGATTAATTGTGAATTGTGAAGAATCAATTTCCTCCCATCCCTAATAAAACGGTTTAAATTACAATAGAATCAGTGCACATTTAATGTGGTTTAAAATTCAATATACAGTGCTGGCAAGAATGTCACTGGCATCCAATCTGCAATAATGTCCTACAGTCACATTAACAGTGCACCAAATGCTGATGAAATCTATTAAAGCAGGTCCCTCCAGGTTCCACTGCCCTGATCTGTGGGTATTCTGTGTGCAGCAGTGGACCTGGACATGTCAGGTTGCTTGGCATGAGACAAGGCAGAGTGGCATCATCCACTTCATGCCAACACAAACATCTGCTGCGCCCGTTATGACAAGAAGCTCTTTTGGAATGGTCCTCGCCCCAATATCAGGACAGCCACCCATTTGGGAGGACTCCAGTATTTGGGAAGTAACCCTGTGGGCAGAGACTCATGGGCACGGAAGTGTGGCAAGGTTGGCACAGAAGAACAATGAACATCAGTATGTTGGCTGCTCCCAAACCACACAATATAAAAGAGGGGAGGAAGACATCAGCATTGTGGTTACACATCATCTAAGATGAGACCTCAGTTGCTTTCACTCTATTGTGTAAGAGTAAAGGCATCTGTAATTTGGGCAGGAGATGGAGGGGGCACAGCCTGAGGCACAGTGCCAGCACACACACTGTGGGAATGACTCCACACAGCAAGTCAGTGCACTCGCAGGATATCAAAATTAATGACAAACTCCATTACAAAGAGAGAGGAGCAGCTGCCTTTTCTCCCTGACACACAATTCCAGTGCATTCTTCTTCTTTCAGATCACATCAGATATCAACACAGGCAAAATTAATGCACTCTCTTTAGATTCTTTGCCCTTTTTGCTTTTATGAGCAAACTTCGGGGTCAGTCTTTTGCATTTTTCTGCATTTATTTGACAAGCGGTAAAAACTAATATTGTAAAATATCATCGCACAAGTTTTATTTATATAGATCCGTCAGATGAGTAAAACATTGACTATCGGATGTGCTGTACCTGTGCAGTCCAGGCGTTCTTCATGATCTTCTTGTAGATGAGAGCTGGACATATGAAGCAGATCAGACTTCCCATGGTGGCTCCAGTAAGACCCAAGATGGTTTCCACTATGAAGCACACACAAAAACATACATTTGTTTTATAGAACCATTCTGTAACAAAAGGTTTTTTTTTTTTTACAAAGAAAGTATATGAATTACATTAAAATTAACGACTTGAGGCTGTTAATTAGAGGTTGCTAGTGAATTGCTAAATGACTGAAGTGGTATCCTGGTCTCTAAATATGATGAATAAAAAAATTAAGGTTATATTAATTATATGTCAAAGTTTACTGATCAACTAACCCCCTAAAAAACTAAACAAAAACAAAGTATCCAACCATTAGATACAGGTATGAAATATAATTGAAGCTAAGAAAAAAATATTCTATATCCTATATTAATCAATGTATTAAATTGATACAAAAATAGATTTTATTTTTTACAAAATAGATTTTGCAGTAATTATTCATTACCTATTAATGCTATCAGATTTCTAACTGCACTCATTGTTCATTGCTCATAATTAGAAAATTTCCAAATGTCTAGTAAATGCAAAAATAAATACCTTTTGAAAAATATTTTTCATGATAATAAAAAGTTCAAATATAAAAATATTTTTGAAAGAAGTATTTTATGCTTACCTAGGCAGTATAAATGCAGTAAAACTGTAATAACGTGAAATTATTAATATACAATTCTATATTTTAAAATGTCATTTGCTCTTGTGATGGTAAATCTGAATTTCTAACAGTTTTCAGTGTCAGAAATCATTTTGATATTCTAATTTGGTGCTCAAAAACATTTTCTATTAAACTCAAGCCTGTACTAAATTAACATTAACAGGTAATATTATCTGATTTGCCTTTGACACACACTGTCGGGCATATGACACTATTTTAACAATCCCTGTAAAGCGCAGCCTAAGATGCCTAATTGTTTCAAGACATAAACCAAAATAAAACAGCAGGTAAGTGTACAAATCTATTCCAACCTGCACTATATTCAGACCCAGCATGAGAAGGCAGTTTAAACCGGAAAAAAATGGCACAGGCAATCTACACCATCTCATCTCCTGAATCGCCACATCCATCCTCCATCAGTCTTTCTCCCCACACCGCTCCATCACACACCGCCTCCCCCATCCTTCTATCTGAATCCTACCATCCTTCCTCCACGCTGCCCTTGTGTTGCAAGGCTGGGCAGTGGGCCCAGGGGGTGTTTTTCATCCTGAGAGCAGCCATATTGTTTTACTCAAATTTATGCCCTGCAGTGTCTGCTTCCCTATGGTTGGATTTGTGGCCATGAGGACACGCCGGTGGCCAGCGGAGCCGTCATGGAGGACAGAGCTATGCCTTTCCCCCATTCAATCGTCTCTGCGAGTCTCACCTTCCCTTCTCTATTAGTCTAATTGGGCCCGCTGAGCCAAATGGAGCCCAAGCCAGCGACAGCCAATCTCCATGAAGAATGAATAAAACATGGCCCACCCCACCATTGCCTAAAACACACATCTTTATCATCCTGTTCTGCTGATAATGAATGGACAGTATAGAGGAGAAGGATAAGGAGTGATTGACAGAGAGATATTTTAAAAGGGGAGAAGTGGGGTGTGACGTCATGGGGGTATTAGGGAGAGTGAAACGCAAACAGACTTACCATTAGGAATGAGGATGCCGCCCAACATAGTGCCAAAAACGATGCAAAGAGTGATGCTCTTGAAGCGAAGGGGTGGCATGTACCCACCTGCGGCAAAGGTGCCATCCTTTTGCTGAAAAACAGAGACCAAAAGCACTTTCACAAACCTGTTACTGGATTCCAAGCATGTGGTTCTCCAAGCCTCTGTTATGGCTGAACTAGTGAAATGCATGTAGGGATATTGGGTTTGGCATGCAAGCTTCATAAACCCCCCCTCCGCTCTGTTGTCAAAATGCCAGATTTAACGACAGCATAAACCCCTCGGCCGGCCGCGAATCCAGCCGTGATTTGAGCTGATTCAGCGTGGCAGCGGCGGTGAGACAGCGAGCCAATGTCTTGGCTGGTTTATGGAGGAGATCTGGGCCTGTTCTCATCAATCCAGCCCCTTTTATTTCCTCCTGAATCTCTCCGTGCCCCAGCAGTTTGCTGTCCGTAGAGGCTGGATCACTGGTGTCTGAGAGGTGCAAGGAGACTTTGGATCTCAAGGGACAGAGCAGGCAAATGCATGCTGACTGAGACCAGACTTGGAATCTGACATCAGCCCTGTGTAAATCTGTTAGGCTCAATGAAGTCTTTATTGAGTCCATTAAATTTAGCAAAATACTTCTGCAGCTGGTGCGGTTTATGTGCATCAGGAAGGAGGAGACACCTGAGTTTGTTCAGACAATGTCCAGATGGTGCCAAGTTAATGTCTTCAAAAATAGGCCCAGATTTTGCTATGTTTAAAAATGGGTATTCATTTGAAACCAAATAAACCAACAAAACCAAACTAGGCACAATGCACATCACCGGGGCTTCTGATAGTCTTGTCTCAATTCTACTTTAAAATAAGCCGATCCAACGATACATTATTCAGGTTCTCAAAAGTAAATGGTAAATGCAATAAATACAGAAGTGCTGGGGTTAGAACAGCATCATACTGAAGTACCCAAAGGAAGCCACCAAGGAGGTTTAGTCTACGTTTAGTGAGATAAATAACGTAGATTTATATTTATATATATAAAAAAACAACAACAGTAAAAGTAATAGTAATAAAACATAATTTTAGAAATACTGTATTTATAATATATCACAGAATAAATAGATTTTTATACATTAAAATATATTGCTCTCTATAAATTTTAGGAAAGTGGTCATCGCAAGGGAAACATTATATTTGGGGGTGCATGGAACCAAAAAGTTTGAAAACATCTGTCTTTGTGAAACTGTTACCTGCTGCTCAAATAGCATGGTGTTGATAGCCTGTCTGCAGGGCAAGATCATCATGGGAAAGCCCACAGCCACAGACATCATGAAGCCCACACGGATCATTTCCGTTACCAGGTTAGATGGAAAGTTCATCAGTACGTTCCCGGCAATGTTATCTGTGAAGCTCACATAACCGAAGAAGCCCACCTGGAATACAGTACAAAGTACAGTTAAGCCTTTGAGTCTTATGAATACAAATCTGCATAACACTCAAGACCAAACAAAACGGCATTCATAACTTTTGTAATGTGACTCATTTATATGCGATTCAATACTAGATAATGTAAGGCAAGTTTTGTTTGGATGCAAACAAAGTAAAAAGAAGCTGTTAAATTGACTTTTCACTTCAGTATGTGATGCATCTGAGCAAACACATGATTTCATATAGGGTCACTTGATCCTGCTTGAAATGATCAGGAATAATACTTCTTATGGCATTGTACAGAAGCAGCCCAACAGAGATCCATGTCTCTTTCCTTGTCTCTTTGATGACCTCACACAACACCTCCTGACTGTGCAACGATATTGTTTTTATGCGATGAAAAATAGCAAGCTGCTTTTCAAAGGTCTTTAAAGCCTGTCAGCCCCCCGAAGGCCCTCTCTACAGAGAAACAAAGCAGTGCCTTCCTTCTCCGACCTTGCTGGCCTTGATCTATCCACAGAGGAAAAGGTTCCCTTCAGTAGCAACACCATGCAGAAGTCCTTGAGCCCGCCACAAAACTCCCTCTCTATTCTATTCTACAACCCTCCCCTGATTCAATTCAGCTTTTGTTCAAAGAGTAAAAAAGCAAAAAGATGATGAAATATAAAAGTAGAATACAAAGAACACTGCGAAAAAAATCATGAGCAATATTATCTCTCAAGGTAACGTTTATACTCCCGCTTTCAGAGAAAAGAATGGGGACCAGAAACATTCTGACGATGTCTTAAAACACATTCCACACAAAGTGGCCCTGAAAATATTTATGAAGGAATAAAAGAGACACGGCATTTGATGTTGATGGAGCGTGTCAGCGCACGTGGGTCACAGAAGAACGTGCCAGTCAGTCTGACCCCATCATCTGAGTTTCTCTGTTCCTTCCAAAGGGAATCGGGAAGACATTCCAGGGTATCAGTGTGCGCCCACCACCCACAACAGGGGAAGGGTGATCACCTGTGGGGCCGGATATGGATCTAAGAGTAAGAACGTGAGCAGACAGCAGCTCTACCATCCTTGAATCCTCATTTCTTTACTGTGTCTGAGGCACATGCTCCCAGAAGTCAATAAGGACAGAGCAGCTACAAGTAGTTCAAGTTTTACAGTTTCTATTAAAAAAATAATTAAAAAAAAATACACTTTGTATTAGAGCCTGACCGATATATCGGCAAGCCGATATTATCGGCCAATATTAGGCATTTTTCAAACTATCTGTATCTGCATTTATAATGGCCGATAAATGAATATTTAAAAAATAAGGATCGCGTGATCCTCAGACAAATTATTCTAATATGTTAATTTGGTTCTCAAGACCAAAAAAAAAAAATCTTTAAAAAAAGGTTTAAAAGAACAGCATTTATTTATTTAATATTTTGTATTAAGTGCTGTCAAACGATTAATAACACATCGCATTAATAACAATAACCCATCCGAAATAAACGTTTTTCTTTACACAATATATGCGTTTATGCTATTTTTATTTATTGTGTTTATATTAAAACACACAAGTACAGTATATATTTTGAAAGTATTTACATGTATTTATATATTTATTTTCTTACATTTGATATTATATCTAAATATATTTAATATATAAACATAACATATCTTCATTAAATATATACATGCATGTCTTTGTATTTATATATACTTAATAAATATACACAGTACATAAAAATATATATTGTAAAGAAAAACTTTTATTTTGGATGCGATTAAACGCGATTAATCATTTGAAGCACTACATTATAAATGTCTTACTGTAACATTTATTATGTTAATAAATTTAATACATCCTGGCTGAATAAAGACATTAATTTCTTAATTTTTTAAAAACCGTACTATATATTTAAAACCGTTTCATCGTCAGATGACGTGACTATACAAAGTGGAAGATATTTTTATTTATTTCTATGAAATATGAGCAGCATAATTATGAAAAATCACTTCTGATTCGTCGGCATATTAAAAAACAGCAGATAAGAGGTGGATTTGATCACAATTGTGACTTAATTAGATGTTCAAATAGTCACTCCAGCTGAAAAATTTAAAACAGAAAAATCAAAGAAATGGTTATTCTGGCCTCAACAAGCTGCTGATTATCAGTTAATGAACTCTCACACACTTACTGTGATGTAGAAGGTTGTGACCACGTTGAGCGAGGAGGTGAATATTGTGCTCATTCTCTTCACTGAGGGCTCATCCAGGCTGTCATAAGTGGGCAATACTTGCCTATGGAAGAAAAAACTTTTTATATACACATCAGGCTCAAGATGCATACATTAAAGTAGTTCAATACAAATTAACTATGACATACTGTCGATTACTACAGCTATAAATGCAGTGTTCAGTACATTTGTGCAGCTCATATGTTTAAAGTTAACATGATTTTTCTCTGTTCTTACAAACTAAGAGACAACATATTATAATCTACAGTATGTCACAGATTCGCATTAAACCCAAAGCATTCCTTAAAAGTATCACAATACTAAAGGACACATTATTTTAACAGACGCACAATTTGTACAATGTCAGATTTATAGTAACGTTATGACAAAATGTAACAAATATCACATTACGTGAATTCCCATAAATGCTTATTTATGGGTTAACTCAAACGGACCAGTCACGGTATAATCATTATTTAGCATAAAGACATACTGAACTGTGCATTTGAGCTCCAGAGACACAAACATGCAAGAAAGCAAGAGAAGCAGGAATTTAATATAGGAAGGCCATCACTCATTTCAGACACACAAAAGACAAAATGGAGGGAGGGTGGAAAGGAGGGAGAGTCGAATTGGATGAAACAAGCACTGATAAAGGGTTCAGTATCACTGAGAAACAAAAAACAGCCACAAAAAAAGAGCAGAAAAAAAAAAAAATCTATGTCTGTCATCAGGACAACCAATAAAACCAGACGCCAGCAAAACATTAAATGGGGAATTTACAACGGCTATATATTAGCGACAAGTGCTAGTCAGACTTTAGCATGTTATAAAATTTCCTGGCAGTATAGGCTTTTGTTCGGGCTCTCTTGCTCTCAGCCCACTCACAGCTCTCGTACACACAGTCGGAGCCCATTCCTGCTTTTATTAGGATATACAGTACCACGTTCTGGGCTTTTTAAGCCAACGCCTGATCTCACACCAAAGGCCAGTCTGTCTCATAGCTGGAACTCACTCGCAATAAAAACCAGAGCAGTGGGAAAGAGAGAGAGAGAGACGTCTATGTAGACTTCTACATTTTATGTGTATTTATTTTTTACTTATTCATAAAAACACAGCAACACAGCACCGCTTCGATGCTGCTCAAGCATTCATTTTACATTCAAAGGTTTGGAAATCACCCAATGACTACCATTCAAAGTTCGGGGTCAGTAAAAAATGTTTAAGAGACTGATACTTTTATCCAGCAAGGATGCATTAAATTGTTTAAAAGCGACAGACATTTATGACATTACAAAACCCTTAAATGCTATTTTGTTTCTATTCATCAAACTGTACCATGGTTTTCAAAGACATGTAGTTTTCAACAATGATAGTAATGAAGAAATGTTTCCTGTGCACAAAAATCAGCATATTAAAATGATCTCTGAAGGAAATACTGGAATAACGGCTTCTGAAAATTGATCTTTTCCATTAAACGAATGAAGCATATTCACGTTTTTACTGTATTTTAAGCAAATATTTTTGATTTTTGAACAGCAGAGCATTTTGACAATGTTTGCAATTCAAAACATTATCGTAATGTTGGCTTTCTAACATTTATTTGCACACTGTATAGCACAAATCTCTACAATTGTCTCCAGAAAAAGCCAAACATGTCTGAGCTGAATGTGGCATAATATAGAATTCAGCTTTAAAAAAAAAATGCTCATTTTCTTTTTTCAACAAAATACTTATCTACTGACACAATTTGCCACCAAGTGGTTGATTCTCATATACAACTAACAAAAAGTCATGTATTGAGGCACCCTTTACTCAGTACTAAAGTCTAAAATCTGATTTTATTTGCCTTGGTATTTTCCTCACAAACTACAAATCTGGCTTTATAATTAAAATGATTACTTTCAAGTCCTTCCAAAAGCTTTTTAACAATACCTTTCAGCTTTTTTGAATCTGAGAGAGAAATAAGAGGAGGTGGATGGAAGTCACACAGCCAACCAAAAGCTTTTACAGCAATGACAAAATAGAATTCAGACAAACTATATTTACATAGATTTCAGTGTCATAAGATTGAAAAAGGACCACGGGAAAAGTCATTCTTGATGGAGAAAAAAAGACCCCAAAAACCAATTCCTGATGAAATTACATTGTGTGGAAGGGGAAGATCAGTGATGCTACAGTCCCACTGCACTTTCTCTACACCTCTACCAAGTGTTGACACAATAATTATTTTGTAATGCTGCTAAAATGATCCCGTCATAACACCTAAAGCTGTGAACCTGTGACTTGATGCTGTGTAAGCTGACATGACAATTTTACGATAGGAATAACACCATTATGGTGTTTACACATTACAGTGGAATTTACACATTAGGCAGAAGCCGTATAAGGGCGTCAGTGGACCCAGAACGCTGCTCTTCAATGAACAGTATCTGTTCTCTTAGTCAAAAGAGTAAGCAGGTCAACGGTTTTTCTAAAGATTCAATTTGGGATCAGATAGAGCTCGTACTAAATGCACTACAGTAATTAATGTAAATGGATAGAAACGTAGGCGCTGACAGGAACTGTTTGTGGTCGGATCAGAGGTCATGTCGCGCCGTCTCGCTCGTCTAATGATCGGGTGTAGTGGCATTGTATGTCAATGCCGGCCAAGAAGCCACAGCCAAATATCACTCATCACCCTTCAGAGAAAGAGTGTGTGTAAAGGGGGAGTTACAGTAAGCTTCAAGAGCCGCATTACCTCATCCACACCAGAATCCAACACTGACACCTCCTCCACCCCAACACCCACACTCTCAAACACACACACACACACACACACACACATCTGTCCTGGCATCTACACACTCAGACACCTCAATTCTATTCACTTCCAAACACATTAATATCCAGACAGACACAAACACAAGAACCATGTTATGAATGATAGAAGGAACCTTCGATGTCTATTCATCTGAAAAAACTGCATGAATAAAAGTTACCACTTTTATCACAAATTGATGTTTAGTCTGAGAATATTTTATGAACATTTACGAGCATACTAAAATGGCTAAAGGACCATGCAAAACTGAAAGAGTGGCATCTTAGCTGCAAAACGCTTTGTTGTCACATGAATAAATTACATAATATGAACGTAAACAATCTAAATAAATAATAAATAAACCTAATAATTTTGACAATATGTCACAATATTACTAATATTATTTTCAGTTTTTATCAAATAAATGTAGCTTTGACATAAAGACACACATGTATGTGTATATACACACACATACATATACATACATATACACACATATATACATATATATATACACACACATATATATATATATATACATACATACACACACATACATATACATACATATACACACACACACATATATATATATATATATACACACACACACACACACACATACAGATACACACACACACACAGATATATATATATATATATATA
>JAUMHR010000062.1:13140915-13164619 GCA_032361145.1 Enteromius fasciolatus | reverse complement strand
CCCCACCTCTTCTTGCCGATTGGTTGGCCGAAGTTTGTTTGCGCGTTAAACCCCACCTCTTCTTGCCGATTGGTTGGTCGAAGTTTGTTTTTGTTTGGTGTATGTCCTGCACCCATAGTGTTTTGCAAGATCGCATAGAGCACCTTTAAAGGGATAGTGCACCCAAAAGTGAAAAGGAAATGACTTTTTTCTACATGGCATATGAGACATTTGAACAATTTTGGTCAACACTAAATGGAAGTAAGTCGTACAGGTTTAGAACACATGAGGGTGCAGAAATATATACAGATTTAGTTTTTTGGAACGATTTTAGCCTGGTCTGGATCAGCCTTCTCTTTCAGATTGAATAAATCCTTATGTTGGAGACTTTGAGCTTTGTATCTCTGCAGATCTTACGCATGCACAAACTGCTACATACCAAAAACAAGAAATCACGTCATATGACCCCTTTAAAAAATGTTGCTTGACCACCGTGGTCACCATTCAGTTCCACTGTACTGGAAAAGAACAGCTCTTTTTGTGTTCCAAAAACAGAATTAGTATTTTTAAGCGAACTCTTCTTTAAATGTTACATAAACAACATCATCAACCAGAAATAATGCATTTTACTCAAGTATAAACAACAGACAGCCTTCGAGGCTGCGTGATGCTATATTTACCCGAATGTATAGCGGAAAGAAATTGAATCTTATCTTTGTGTTTCTGTGACAGTTGTTGCCCTGCTAGGCCTGTCTTTGGCAGGATATTCATAGTTTTATCAGAGGAAACACTTGCAAGATGGCGAGTGCTTTGTTCTTTCATCAACCTCCTTTAATTAAATCTACCCATCTTCAGGCATTTCCGTGATCTTAGCAAATAAAACCGAAAGTGAGCACACCTAATTAAAGAAAGTCACTGTTAAAACAACCCGTCAAGACTGTGCAAGCGTTTGCAGACACGTCGTGCTGAAAGGATGGCGGCTTCGTTCCCGTCAAGCTGCGGAATGTTCCCTCTTTCTCTCTCTCTCGCAGTCAGTTCATGCTAAAATTATGTGTCATTAGCGAATTACACAGGTGCCAGAATGAGTTTATCATCTTCAGTATGTAAATCTTGCCTGTAACCGGAGGTGCTGCTTATAAAAACGTCCTATCTCTTAAGCCAAATGAGAACGCCACACTGATAGGAGATTACCCTGCTCTGGTGCAGGCTGCTGCTGCTGCCCCCCGGGCTAGGAACTGAGTTATGACGTGCTCGTTTCCTTAATCTTTATGCAACCCTAACGAGGATACACACAGGGCCAAACAAAGGGAGGTGGAGGGGGGTAAACAACAGTGCATATGTAAGTGATGCTGCTGCTGGTAAGCGGACAAATTCAGCTTATTATGTTGCATTCGTGTCAGGAACATAACGATGATTCCCCTGATGAATCGTTATTAATATCTCATGATGTCTGTCATGTGTAAATAAGAGTATGACTGGGTAAAAGGTTATATCTATAGACAAAGCATATATAAATCACCCTACCTTTTCTCATAAAAATACGTACCATTTTAAAACCATTTTTATGTGCCTTACTGCACATTTCACCGCAGTTTCAAAGTGACATGTCCACTGAGTGTAGCTAAAACACTGGTTCAATATGTGAACCCTGGTACATTTTTATTACGCTAATATAGGTATGCATTTCTGTGTTTATGTTAAATATCCAGGGACTGTCGCTAAATTTAACGCTCTATCATGTTGAAAATATGCCCTACACCAAGTCTAAAAGTTTAAACCTGCAAGATAGAGCTAACAAATGCAAAACTGATGTAAAAAGGCATTTATTAATGCAACTGTATCGTTTCAACTTCCTTTTATGCAGATTTGAACTGTTTTGTTGAACAGTAGTTACATAGGACGCTTTATTAATCTAAACTCTGTAAATTTGTGTGAAAAGGAATAAAACAAGTTTTACTGCCACTAGTGTTTATTTCTGTTGGAAACTGCAGTGATATGTACTTATCGGTACATATTTTGTGCGTAAAAAGTGCAGGTACGTTTATGCCATGAATCACATCAAAAACCAGAGCTACTGGTGAGCCATTCGAATTTGGAAATGTAGTGTTGCCCATGCGTTTTGATTGACTATTCATTGACTGTTGTTGTAATTGTCAGATGGGCATCCATAGCTAGAGAAGGTCAATTTGTAGATCTGATCTCAGACTAATGAACCTGTCAACATGCCCAGTTCATCTTGGACCTGTGCTGCTATGCTGTTAAGTCTGCTGCCATTTATAGGAAACTCATGCTGACGACAAAATCCAGATTGTCAGAAATAGTGCAAAGCTGTGTACAGAAGAACATTTCAAGCGATTAACTGCAATTAAAAAAGGTAATGTGTAAACACATTAAGGAAAAAAAGTATTTTTGGTATGGTTCACTCATATCTGACATGACATAATTGTTCAACTTTGATGATAATTAGATTCCGCTATACTAAAACTACTAATGACTTCACTTTAGTTCAATTCCTCAACTGGATTTCATTTATAAATAAATTTGCTATTAGATATTCTTCAGGAAGTTTCTTTATGATTAGTACTGTCAAAACTTACTTTGAAAAAGTCTGAGGGACAAACAAGACACTTGTGTGTCTCATTAAAGAGAGCAGAAGCTACTTTTTCACCCACATGAATTTTTACTTTGAAGTGAGTAATTGGAATAATTTTAAATTAATTTCCAGTGTAATAGAAGTTAAAAATTAACACATTTCTGGTTCGGTGTTGATTTTCCCTCACATTAATTTTTTATTTGAACGTTAATAATGCATTTCTGGACCGGTGTTGATAAAGCGATGCCTAAACCTTAATGTGCTGGTACATAAACAAAACACATGGTTAGGGAATAGATTGACAATAACATTTGTACTGTACTGTATATACCTTTACATTTACATTTATTCATTTAGCAGACGCTTTTATCCAAAGCGACTTACAGGTGGGGAAAACATCAAGCAATTAGTCCTAAAGAGGCAAAACGACTAAGGAAGTGCTCATAATACCATATAACAAGCATTGTTCAAATAAGTATAGGCTACAAAGGAAAAGAAAGTGTCTTTTATGATGTCAAATAGTGTTGAAAGAGATGGGTTTTCAGCAGTCCTTTGAAAGTTGTAAGGGAGTTGGCATTTCGGATAGCGATGGGAAGATCATTCCACTAGCAAGGAACGGTGAAAGAGAATGTACCTTTCATGCTTGATTCTGATTGGTCAGTGATCACATTCAAAAAACTGCGGAAATCTTAAGCCGTTACTTCTTTTGCATCTTTTATATCACACAGCTGACTCTCTCTCTCCTGCCATCTTGCACCTCTGATATTAATTGCACACTAAAATGAATTTAGTTTCAATATTACTAATAATCACTCATGTAAATATTTTTAAATGTTACTCATCCTATCAAAATAAAGGCAAAAAATAAATAAATAAATTGCAAAAAAAAGTCCATGCCACTCTGATAAAAAAATTGTTGAGAATTTTTTTTTGAACAAAGTCATTGTTTTAATCTTCTTTGATGTTGGCCTTACAGGTTTGGGACAAGATGAGGGTGAGTAATTAATAACAGAATATAACGTTTTGGGTGAACAATCCTTTTAATGATGAATTTTGATGCAATGAAAATTTTTGCGTTTAAACTTCAACTAAACATTCTCATTTATAGCCACATATACTGTACTCGGGGGAAAAATACTGTTTTCACATGACATTTCATTGTTCTACAGTTGATAGGTCAGAAAACTTCTTTCAAAAAGCAACATGAAGCTTCCGCCCCTGAAAGAGACCATCAGCATCGACCTTGAGAGGGGACGGCAGTCGTAGTGATACTGTGCAGGCCTGCTGTCACGTTCACATGCTAATGGAGCAGTGAGTGTCTGCTGCCCCACTTCCCCTTGCTCCTGTAAATGCGCAGATTGTCATTACCCGTGTTTATATGCAGAGATAACACCCCCAGAGCTAGATATCAATACAGAGAGTGAAAGGAGATTATGAGCAGCATTTAAAAGGGCGTCACTCACAAAAGAATGCATTAGGTAAAAGTCTGTATATAATGGATGTCTGCAGAGTGCCCTTGGTAGGGTGTGCTGAATAAAAGCATGCAGATCGCCGCCACTGGTGTCCCAGACCGATCCGAGAGCAACTCCGAGATACACAGACAGTAGCTATGAATTTTAAAACTGGATTTATACAAAATACAAGACATGGACAAGCTGGATATTTGCATCCCAAATATTTAAGGTGACGATCTATGGAGCTTGGTTTATGACAAAACTATTTGAATTTGAATTATATACATTTCAATTATTGACAAGAGTTATTTAACAAAACATTTTAAAATGGTTTTGAATTTGAATTTTTTCAACTTGAATATTTAACATTTGGAATTTAACACAAATTAGTTTTAAAGGCAGACTTTTATAGATATGTATTTTCAAACAACAGATTTGTTATGGTTCTGAATTCTGAGACTGCAAATATTCAGTTTTTAAAAATACAGCTTCAAGATTTCAAGATGAGGAAGACATTCAGAACGTCAAATTCAGTTTTCTAAAATTCAAACTTCAAAATTCAGATCTTACAAAACTAGCTCAGTGCTTGAGGGACGCATGCAAAGATAACGGTTCAGTTTAATATAAGAAAATGATAAGACACTGGTTTTATTTGGTCGAAATTAAGTAGGTTAGGCACAAATTTGCTTATATGGGTTCTCTTTCTAGACAGAGCTCTGTGTGTTTGCACATGCTTCATAACCGAGGTGCAGCCCAGGGGGACCGTCGTCATAGGCTGCACTACGGCCCGTTATGACTAGTTATACACCACTGTTCCATTATGATTTATTTTTAATTGTATAGCTACAATTATAAAATAAAACAAGATGTTATCGGGCCTGTTTTAGTCTTAACCTTATTTTTTATATTTTAACATGTGCCTTCAGAGAGAAATGCATCTTTACAGATTAGTGAAAGAGTTTTTTACTTTCGATTTGAATTAGGCTATTTCATTTTAAATCATAAAGTATTGACAATACTTACAAAACAATATATATACAAAACGGTAGGTAAAGCTATGCAAGAATCAAAAGGGGAAATAATAAAACATTAAAATGTAACATATAGCCCCAACAAGTTAATATAACAGTAGTAGTAATAATAACAATAACAAATATTAAATCTTTATTGATCATAAAAATGCATGATAACCCAGGGTTGCTATAGTCACGCAGGTTTGTTTAGCATTAAACTCGTGGCCACAAGAAAAATATGTAATTCCCTAAATTCCTATGACTTTACATCTCATCGTTACCTCAATAAAACGATCTCGTGGCCACGAAATATCATTACGTCCCCATGAGGTAATATTCCCACAAATTAATATCTGGTGCCCACGTCATATTATGACAATCCCAGGAGTTCATATCTTGGGGCCACCACAAAACGTCCGGTCACCAAAACATTACCTCTTGGTGATTCATTATCAGGCTCAGAAAATCTGTGTGATTGGCCAAAATGCTACGTTTGACTTTTCGGAGATCATCTACTCTTCCCTGTGAATGAACTCTGAATTTTTGAGTTTGAATTTTAGAAAACTGAATTTGACGTTCTGAATTTCTTCTACATCTTGAAATCTTGAAGCTGCATTTTTAAAAACTGAATATTTGCAGTCTCAGAATTCAGAACAAAAAAAAAAAAATCTGTTTTTAAAAAACTCTGCCTTAAAAAGTCATTTGTGTTAAATTTCAAATGTTAAATATTAAAGTTGAAAAATTATTTTAAAACCCATATAATATTCAGTTTTGTTAAATAACTCAATAAGTCAATAATTGAAATGTACATAATTTAAATTTAAATAGTTTTGTCATAAAACAATGTCAGAATAATGATCGTAAACATTTTTCAACTTGACAGCACCATGACCTCCTCTTTCAAGTCGCAAACATACAATTTTCCAGTGTTTTCTACATAGGGCCCTGTTTTATTTTCTACAAATCATGTTTTAATTCTTTAACAAAATTTTAATATTCACAAAGATTGTCTATTCAATTATTGATTATTTCTTTAATAATAATACTGCCCTATAAAATTTTTCTGAAATTCTGTTTTAATTTTTCTGCATTCTGAAATTTATTTATACAATTTTATTATCATGTATTTATTTATGTATTTGTATATGAAGTGCTACACAAGATGTTTACATTTAAACATATGTTTTAATGAATTCCATTACAAGCCTATTTACCTCTGATATATTTCTGTCATAATTTCAAGTTAAATAGAAATGTTCAGTTTCTGCAAGCATCTTTTTAATGAAGTCAATTTTCAGAGCAACTATGATGTAAAAAAAAAAAAAAAAAACTTACATCACTAATTGAGACAGAGACATGAAAAACCTGTAGACTTTTATTTTCAAATAGCTGTGTTTTTTATTTATTATTCACAGACACTAGTCAATATCACAAGTTGAGCCTCACTTTTAATTTGTTCATCCAAATGTCTGCATCATGGAAACATACAGAAGGGCCCTATCGGTATATGTGTGTATAAAGATGAATGATGCGATATTAAGAGTTTATTTGATGATGAATGAAGGCTGTTGGCTTTGGGTCATAAGCAAGAGCAGAACTCATCGTTAATGAAGAGGGGCCACTAATGCCAAGCTGCTTGGAGCCCCAGGGCCTGCTGGGAATTGGGTGGCCCATTAGCTAAAGCCCTAGGGCTAACAACACCAGACCAAAAGCGCTCTCCATAAACTACATGCACTAACACACTCCTCACACATACTCTTCACTTCTACTTTCAGACCTCCGTCGGCTAAGCGGCCGAGACCGAGGGGTTAAATGTTGACCAGAGTTGGACTCACTTAGTGTCAAGGTGTATTGTACTCTATCTGTCAAACTCATTTGGATGATTTTGTCCTGTCCACACTGCTCTGGCTGACATGGCCCATTCCAGGTTGGGGAGAGTGCCTGAAACCAGAGTAGTGATCGAAAAAAAAAACACCTTTCTTCCATCTGACACATTCACAGTAAGAAAAAGTTGAGTATTAGAGCATAGTAATCCCATAATTGATGTCAGATATGCGCTGGCCCTTTGAGAGGAGCAGTGCTTCTCCTCAAGGGTTGAGAGACGATACTAAATGAAAGGTGGAAATGAAAGGAAAGGGGGTTGAGTAGAAGCTGAGCTGTAACAGTATCCATTTGAAAGAGCATTGTGTCAGAAATTCGCTATCCAACCTAGCTGACACAGACATCCTTAAGGCTGCTAATGCTTCAGGCCTGTGACCCGAGTAAAAAAGCAGGACAAAACTGCTGCCCTGATAGAAATTCCATCAGACTTTGTCTAGCTTGTGCAAGTCCACATAAAAAGAAATGATTGTGGGGCATCATCAGGGGGAATCCCACTATAACGGTCCTATACACCATCCAGTATCTTATTTAAAGGAATAGTTTACCCAAAAATGAAAATTCTGTCATCATTTACTCACCCTCCATAAAAAAAAAAATACTATGGAAGTCAATGGTGACTCAAAACGGCCTGGTTACAAAATTTTTTCCAAAATATCTTTTTTTTTTTTAGTTGCTAATGCTGATTTTACATACAATACAGAGTGAATTTGACATGATTTAGCACATTATAGTTTTAAGTTGATTGCTCGTGCGTGCCCAGTAACAGCCAAACTTAACTGTCCACATCCAATTTACAAGGCTTGAATCATTTGCACAGACACACTGTCACGCACAGAGCACATGCGTTTTTATATAAAATACATTGCACTCTTCGGCTGGATTCACTGAAGTTTGTGGAATTTAAAGGTTTAGTCGATATTCAAAGACATTTATTGATCAAAATATTTCACTAACAGTAAGTAACTTTGCAACTACATGTCAACCATAGCAGTCATTAGAGTATTAGTAGACCATCTGCGTATACAGTAAAAAATTGTTGTTTCAACTTAAAATAATATGTTACCCCTTGAAATGTAGTTTAGTCAACTTGAAATGTTAAGTTACTTAATGTTAACTTAAGTGACAACTTAGTATTTTAATTTCAAGTCAGCAGGGTAACAATTTATTTTAAGTTGAAACTATTTTTGAAACATTTTTTATACAATCTTCTAACTTTTTATTTAAATGGGTACACAAAATACAATATACTGACTATAAGAAACGTTTCAAGTATTTGTCAAGTTATTCTACTAAACCTGAACCTACCTTAACAGTCTGCTCTGTGAGTTAGGAGACATGTCGCTGCGAATTAATAAGAATTAGTTGACATGTTACAAAGTTATTTATAGTTAGTAGAATGTCTAAAGTGGGCTGTCAAATAAAAACTGTAACCCTATTATCAGGCAGAACTGAGAGCTTAGAATGAGAATACCTGTGTAGTTCTCAACATTGTCAAAATAAAAGTCCCATTCATTTCATGGATTTCTGCATTTCTCAGCCACACAGAAAATCTTAATAAAATTTAAGCAGAAAAAAAGAGAAATAAATAGAATTTTTTATTAAAAATGCCAAATGTCAGCCGGTATATCAACCACTAACACAATAAAATATAACAGAAATGCAAGCCCAAAAAAATATCAGAAGGTCAAAGGTCAAATTAAATACAACCCAAATTTTATTTCACCTTTCATTTATTTCATCGCACATTATCTTTATGATGAAACAACACACAGTATTTTTGAGGCCCAAGCAACATTACAAAGCTACAAAACCATGTAAAACATTTCAAATATTTAGGCAATTCATTGCTGTAATGGATAACTGTGACAGGGAAGTACAAGGGGAGATTGTCAGAAGATTATAGAGATGAAATGGTCTAATTCATTATCCTGACAGCTGGAGATTCCAGTTCCCTTTTAACACGGCACATGTAAATTTTCCAGAATGCAAACACATTTTAAAGGGGTTCTTGAAATCCAATTAAATCAGATACAAGATTACCAAATTACCATTTTTATTAACCTGCAGGTTAGCAGTTTTGTGATTTAAAATTCCTATTAAGAAGACTATTAAAACAGCCTCACCATGAATGTGGAGACAAGGGTCATTTAAAGAGCAGGAAAAAAAAAACATATGTAACTTCACATTTTCTTTTCAATTCATTATCCACCTCCCTATTTTAGTTCCATGTCTCCTGGAAGCATAGCAAATGAGACGGATTAGGGTTTAATGAAAGCGCTGAGACCAAGCAAAGAGCAGAAGTGAAGGAAATCAATGTGGGCCATCTTAGGGGCCGAACTTAGAAATAGAACCTGAAATATACCCCAGCACTGAAACCCACCGACTTCTGGTGGACTTTACTCCTTTTCTAAAACTGAATTTGAACATTTCAGACATGTATACCCTCAGGAATCCCCTTCTCTTTCGCCTGTAAGTCTGTCTGAGGAGACGGAAAGAAAATATATATCAAAAGGACATTAACCTTTACCACCCATTCAAAGATGGGACCTCAATTAACAGAAGTAAATAATCCTTGTAATTACCCCTTGGCCATACTCAGCTGGCATAAAACCTACTAAATGGACCGTTGCAACATAAAATGGGTATGTAATTAAAAAAAAAAAAAAAAAGAGAGAGAGAGAGAGATAAACACCAATCCACATACTGTAGCTCTTCTTGTGACCAAAGCAAAATCTATTGATATTTAGATGTATAGGGGAGGCTGGGGCAGGTTGTCACATGCCAAAGCAAGGCAAGTTATTACTATTAAGCATATTCATTTAAATTTGTAACTTAATAACACTGTAATGCAATTTAATAGTACATATTAGTTGGCCAAAAAATTGCTTAATATAACAATTCTTGTACAATTTCTGCAGTTTCATAAAATGTTTTTTTTTTTTTTTTGCATATTATATAACTGTTATTATGTAATAATTTTGCTGTGGAAAAAACAAAAAAAACAAATGAAAAGCCTATTAATAACATATAATAATATTAAAATAAAAATGATTAAATCAAGCTAACAATTTTGAGTAATACCAATGAAATGAAAGAGGTTTTTAACAATCATAGTTTAATTTAAAAACAGAACATCTATTTTTTTTTTTTATTTACTTATGTATATGGAGGCACTGTGTGTCCCTCAAATCACTGATTAATCATCGAAAGACAGAATAGAGTGCAAAAATAGCAAAAAAAGGTGAGCCTGTTCACAGTGTTCATTTGTGGGACTTAGTTAAGATAATCATATACATCAGCAGTACCACTTCATCACCATCAAACCATGACAATAGAGAGAGGCTTTGACAATTCTCAGAGCCTGAAGAGGACTCTAAATTCAAAGCTTATGCAAATATGTTTGCAGTATTCAATCGAAGACTATTTGAGCTAGGGCAATTCACATGGAGATTGAGGATAAATATGTTTTCATTGTGCTCAGACAGTAATACATTCATTTCCCTTCATTATTTGTAAGAATCACTGGCAATATCCTTCTGAAATAAGCATGACATTAAAGGCCCAGTGGAAAATCAGGATGGAACAAAAAGTCTTTAATTTAGTTGGTGCCAGAAGGCAAAGAGTAAGGATGAACCAAACGGAGGGATCATAAACTTAAAACTTGCTTCCCAAAATGTGCCTCTTTCCCCTGGAACGTGAACCTAATAAAGAAGATCATACTCTGTGCATTCATAATTTACAAAATGCAATCACAAACTGATTTGATGCAGATGCTTTGAATTGAATCCCCTCAACCTAAACCGTGTTGCCAGATATTGTTAATTCACCAACAAACATGAATGTGTTACATTTCTGTCCAACCACCGGGAAAGAGCTTCAGCTGGCTTCAAAGTCGCTGGTAATGTTGGAAGTGTGACTTTCATGAACAGCAAACTTTCTTTTCTCTCATGTTTCTCTGTTCTCAATCTCTCCCCCTCTCTCACTTTTCGTTTTTTTTTTTTTCTGCTCTGATATTAACATTTTGCTTGTGGCAAATGGAGCTAATGTGGATTGGTATTTTCATTATAAGTCACCCCAAAGCCATGCTCAGCTGTATCTGTGGTTTCCAAATTGAGCTGTAAATTTTGAGAGCATCTGACACCCGTCCCCCAGGCTTACATCAAAATACTAACAAGATGACGACGACATTTCCGTCTCCGTAATTCGAGTCGCACCGTATATCAGGTCAAGCCAGAACACCGTCCGCAAGAACACAGCAGAGCGTGGGACAATCCAGACATAACACTCTTTAAGTATCCCGGCCCCACCGCAGAGAATAATGAATGAACCTATTTAGACTGGATTTACTGCCACTTTAAAACCTGATTGCTGCGAATTCAGAATAATTCATCAGACTTTTAGTGACGTTCATCATGCAGCCTAGGCTGTTTCGATGTGAATGGATGCTTTCTTTGTAGTTTATCAAATAAACTCCTTATCTGCCAGTGGAATATGCAATCCCGATGCATATGTATCAGTTCTGCCTTTAATTAAGCAGCATGTTACCACAGCAGCGAAATGTGTAATCTTCACTTCACTACAATAAAGCCTGGAACCATATGAGAGAGAATAAGAAGAAAGTTGAAAACACACCTATTTTTTTTTTGTAAAAAATATATATGAAAAATATATATACACACACACATATATATATATATATATATACACACACACACACACACACATACATATACACACACACACACACACACACATACATATACACACACACACACATATATATATATATATACACACACACATACATATACATACATATACACATATATATAACAAAATATATATATGTGAATGTGTATACAAACATATCTGGATATATTTAGTTTAAATGTTTAAAAGCCATGAAATTGAAAGATAATATTAGACATGTCAGCTAAATAAGACTATGATAACCATATTTGTATTGTAGAGATTTTATGTAATAACATATGGATATAGTAAAACTACAGTGAAAATTATTTGCACAATAAGACATTAAACTTAAAAAAAGAGAAAAGAACAGCTGAAGGAACTAGGAGTGGAAGACTAACAGACATTTGTGAATGTCTAATGTTGTAAAAGATACAAAACATAAGTGAGTCAATGACTCTCGGTGCACCAAACTTGAGATTACATAACCAGGTAAACATTCAGATTATCAGACCCTATGCACGGTTAGTATATTTGAGCTAGCGAAAAGGAAAGAACCGACACATAAAATTAGGTCAAGATAGGGAAAAAGAATGTGTATTCTTATGAAAGTGGATAAACACTGGACAAATGTCTCCCAGCAGTATCAATGTTAACTATGAGCTCAACGCAAGTATATGGTACTCCCACAACATATCAGAGTTTCAACATATTACAAATAATACACTGCATCAGTGCACAGTGGATGAATTCATCAGGGGAAGATCCGGTCACGGTGAGCTCTTTATGGATGAACTATGATAAGCTGCAAAACCTCACCGTTCCTTGTTTATAAATCATTAATACTTGTATGACAATGCACTAATATTTCAATTGTATGCAGACCTGACAAGCTGCCAACTGATGAAATAAATCAAGACGACCTTGTGGGTCAGTCTATTATTGCTAAGAAAACCCAAGCTATTCAAACACGTTACAAAGGGAAAGAGGCCTTTCATGGCTGGGAATAGTTCACTCATAAAGGAAATTCATTTTGTCATTACTTACTCACCTGTCATTCCAAACCTGTATGACTTTCTTCAAGTTTTCAATATGCACATATGCAATAGAGATACGACAGGTAACACAAACAGTGAACGAAAACTTAAAGTCAATCTTTTACTCCATAAAAGAAAGAATGTCATAAAGGTTTAGAATGACATGACTAATTAAAAGATCACAGGTTTTTCATTTTTGGGTCAACTGTGTCTTTAGGGAACAGAGTTAGTGAAAAAAGTTAGAAAATACACGCAGGTTAGTGCTATACTCAACTGGATAAAGAAAATAGTTATGGCATAAGCTGAGCACCTTTAGAATGTATCAGTCTACCAACAGGGGTCCATTTTCTCAGGGCAAACACACTTTTGCATGCATTGGCTCTTGAATTCAAGAAATGCCATGATGCCCTTTTGCACCATGAAAATGGAGCCCTACATTAAGCCTGACTGGCCTTAATAAGGCGACAGAAAGGAGGAGAGAGGCGGTGCAAGAAGAGTACTTACGACTGACAGGCAAATGCCATGCCACAGATAGGGATGCAGCGAAAGACGCCGTCCCACCGAACGAAAATGACCTTGTGCAGCCACTGGCCAGTGACGAGGCCGTGTTTGAAGGAGGAGAGCACCATCTGTGGTGGAGGGGAGAGCAGGAGGGTTACAGATCGTCCCACAAAGACAGGGAGGAGGGAGGAAGAGGACGACGAGAGGGGCAGTGATGATGCTGTGATAAGACCCTTAGACTGACAATGAAGAGTGCATGGAGATCCTGGATTTTTTTTGTAAAGGGATAGTTCATCCTAAAATGAAAATGCTGGCATCTTTTACTCACCTTCATGTCATTCCAAAGGTGCATGACTTTATTTTGGAATGGAACACATTATGGACAACTCGCTGGTCACTCTTTCCAAATGATCAGATAAAAAGACAAAGACATTAAAGTATCATAAAAGTGACCCATACTACTATTCAAATGTTTTTCAAATATTAGAAAATAGTATGACAACTTATAATAGCTATTTGAATATATTTTGAAATGTAATTTATGACAAAGCTGATTTTTCAACAGCCATTCACTTCAGCCTTGAATGATCCTTCAAAAATAATTCTAATGTGTTGATTTGGTTCTCGTGTTAATATTTCTTATTATCAATGCTGAAAACGTTACCTTGATATTCTTGCATAATTTGCATATTTTGGTCAGGATTATTTGATAAAATAGATAAAAAGCATTTTAAATAGAGCTACTCTATATGATGTTTCTGTCACTTTTGATTCATTTAATGATTTCTTGCTGAATAAACCTTTGATTGGTACTATATATGATAACTTTGTGTATAAAATTTAGAGTTTATTGAGTTAATCACTGCCTGATTTTAAAGCCATATGGCTTTAGAACAAAATAAAAGTAAGTAAATAATGATAGAATTGTCATTTTTGGGTGAACTATGCCTTCAAGGGGATAAAGAAAGAAACCATTTTTCAACTAACGGAGAAAAACAAATCATACTGATCATCTTCCACACATAAGTTCTACACCAGTCCATCTCTAAACGTTCCTGTTGCATGCAAAAGAAATCTTGAAAGGTCAAATCTGATTGCTGCACACGCTTGCAGAAAACATTTGCTACTTTCCCTACAAAATCAAGAGCACCTGCCTGTGTAACCATCAGAATCACCACCAATCCCAACCCTATCAGATCTGCTTACCCAGTCGTAGGGTTTATTTTCAGCGCGAGTATATCAGAGGACTCTGGGTATTACCAAAGAGTCAAGACAACAACTGATGATACACAACACATATAAACTCCGCCACCATAACCTCACACACTCACACACACATGAAAAACCCTGAACCGGATGGCACCGACAAACAGAGCTGTGGATTGAATGAAGGTGGACAGAAGAGGAAGGGGATTTTGGGTAATGTAGTTGAATCCATGGCAGTGGTATGGTCCGTTCTCTGGGGCAGATTACTTACGGGTGGCAGCAGAAGGTGGTGGCGATAATTGGCAGACACTGTATGACACCCTTGAAGCGCCACAGATGTACTTGCTCCACCCAGGAGCCACTGATTATTCCGTAACGCAGAGAGGACAACACTATCTATAGGCCGCCATGTCAGAGCATCAGATGGTCAGTCGGAAGTCAGCATCAGGAATGGGGGCAGGGCAGCGGTTCAGATGGGGGCAGAGGGAAAACATAATTAGATGGTAAAATGCTAAACTAAGAAATGGTTTGGGAAAAAATGGCCAATTGAGCTAGATATAAGGTATAAGTAGAGAAAGTTCTATTCTATTTTATTACTAATGTTCTCGGCCTAACAGTTTCAGTGAAATCTTCAAAAGTTTGTATAAAACCAAACGCTTTTCTCTAGATTTGAGAAAGTTCCAGAGAGACTTTTGCTGCGATGGAACACTTGTCTGTATGATAAGTGTGCTAGAAATAATGCAGAAATATATTTTTACAGATTAAATGAAGATATTGAATGTGATCTGAGTATTTTAAACCACCTGCATATAAAACAACAATTCTGAGGCTTGAATTTAAGTGAAACTTGATTTAAAAGCTCTGTGTACAACACTAACTCGGTTTTTGGAATGGTCGTCTTCAGTTCTTTCAGAATTTGCTCTTTACTTTTACTGATTGAAAATATGCTGCCATGGAGATGCATATTCACATTGCATTCACAAAAAAAACAAGCAATTTCCACATTACACTCTTCAAAAGGGACCAATTGAAGTGACTTGAAATGAAAGTGAAAAACTTGACCTTAAAGCAGCTTTAACGAACAGCTGCAATCTGTTGAAGTGCACTCTTCCGCTTTGCAAAACATTTTTATATCGAAATATACTCAAAATGCTAAAAGATCAAATTACTTTCTATTATACAAATGGCAAATATAGTGAATTTATGCCTATACATACACCTGAATGAGGTTGTGCTTTTGGATTGTGATATTACATTTTTCAGTGTTGGAATTTGAATCTGTGGAAAGGGAAACGACTCACCGTGAACATAAAGAGCGTGTAGAAGATAAGCGCCATGGCTGAAAATGACTGGATTGATGACATCATGTTTCTTTGCAAGCTGAGCGGCAGCACAATGAACAGCGACACAGCGATCAGCAACACGATACGAAAGCTACGGTTCACCTGAGGAAGCAAAAGGAAAAGCCGTTATTGGCCAGTTCAGGACCATATACAGTGCCCTCCACTAATATTGGCACCGTTGGTAAATCTGAGCAAAGATGGCTGTGAAAATAAATCTGCATTGTTTATCCTTATTCTAACCTATCACTGAAGTAAAACCATTGAAAATGGAAAGAAAATCTCATGATGAAATAAATGTTAAGTAAAATATCTCTTAAGTACATTCCCATTCATATACACAATTTTGAGCAAAGAATATATTTCTTATATGCTTCAAAAGATAATTGAGCTACAGAAATTAGTAAAGTGGCTTTAAGAATAGAGCTAGATCAGTGAAAATTTCCATTTCCACCATCAGGGAAATAATGAAGAATTTCCAATCAACATGCAATGTTAGGAAACTGCCTGGAAGAGGACGTGTCTCTACCATCCCAATACACGGAGAGGAGTAGAGTTTGAGTGACTAAAGACTCTTCAAGGATCACAGCTGGAGAATTGCAGAAAACAGTTGAGTCTCAGCGTCGGAAAACCTTTAAAAAAATTCTAACAGCCCCTACATCAGCACATTTAGGATGGTTTAGGAAAAATGTTTTTTTAATGTTGTGGGTCTATATTTCAGCTGGAGGTCCTGGACATCTTGTTTAGACACGTGACATCATGGATTCTATCAAATACCAACAGATACAAATCTGTAATACATAAAATCTGTATATATAAAAATAATTCACTGACTCTGTTAGAAATCTTATAATGGGCCATGGTTGGGTCTTCCACTGGGACAATAATCCAAACACAAACATCAAAATCAACACAAGAATTAGTCACTGAGCACAAAATGAAGCTTTTGCTATGTCTGTCCCAGTCCTCTGATCTGAACTCTGAGTGAGGGGAACTAAAGAGGAGAACCAACATGGAGCTGGTATTCTAAAGGGTCTGGAGTGATTCTGAATGAAGGTGTTATTAGGTGTTCTTCAAACTCGACAGGCATTATAGGAGAAAACTCAAGTTATCTTAGCTGTCATGTTAGCTGTTATCTTAGGAAAAGGACGTAGCAATAACTGGGTGCCAATAATTGTGGCTAACATGTATTGAAAAAAATCATTTATTTCTTCATGAGTTTTTCTCCCCATTATTAATTGTTTTACTTCAGTGATAGGTTAGAATTTTGTAATTTTTTTGAATGAAAGATCAAAAGGATAAAAAAAATGCAGATTTATTTTCACAGCCACCTTTGCTCAGATTTACCAACGGTGCCAATATAAGTGGAGGGCATTGTATCTAGCAACATAACACAACTTTATGAAAACAAATGACACAGAAAACATTGGTCAGCATTTAATGTACAGTAAAAATTTACCAACGTTTAATTTATTCATCAAATGTTTTTATTCAAAAAATGATTATGCAAACAAAACAAGAATACAAGACACAAAATCCCAACTACGACTCGGCCCTGTTTCTCAAAAATATTGTTCATCTTGCATAAGATGATGCACGTTTGTGGCCCTTAAGAAATATTTACAGCCAGAACAATTTCTCAAATCAGCTGTCACTGACAGGTGTGATAAAAAAATCATTTTCACACAGAAACTGTGATCTAATCTACACTAAAGTCATAAAGAAAGCCGCCTTTGACTTTATCATTTTAGGAGGTTAATGAACAAGGGCAATGATCAGTTCTGAGAAATGCTTATTAATTGATTAGGAAGAAAGGTGTTACAACAGATGTTAACGTAACTTTACTCATATGACAACATAAAATCTTATTTCTTACCTCCAGCCCAAGCAGCTGAGCAAAGAAGTTGGAACCCAGATCTGCGATGACAACATAGAAAGCAATACACGTCCCCAACATGAGGCCAATCATGCTAAAAAAAAAAGAGAGAATATATAAGTAGAAAATACAAGCAAAAAGAGCTTAGAAGATGAATCTCCACAAAGTCATCTTACCTTAATTCCACAAGCGCCTTGCCTGGTTTTCCATAAGCATGAAAAGCTGGGAAGGAAGAGAAAATGATCTTGTTTTGTTTTTTTCTTGATTAGAACAAATAATAAAAATAAAAAAATACTACTTTTAGTCTGTGTTAGCTGTGACTGATAGGTTCTTTGCTTTTCTGTTTTATTTTGCTTACTCGTAATGAGAAAAATACAGATGTTGCAATCTGGTTACCTAATATAATTAAAAATATAATAGATTATTCCACTGTAATCCGCACTGAGGATGCTTTAAACATTATCATAATGATACAAATTGATTGAGTGTGTCTGTTGCTTTCAGTCACTCTCACCTAGTCCAGCATAAGTCCTGCGTTTTGTGTTACTGGCGGAGTGAACTAGAAACATGCAAGACTGGTGGGTCATCCACGAACATAAGAACAACAACAATGTGCCCAACACGATTCCACACTGCAAAAAGAATTTAAAAAAGTCTATTAAAAAAAGAAGAGACAAACACATTGTCCTATATTTTTGAATTCCAGCCCCAGTGAAAGTTACATGCTTTTACTGATTCTTGGACAAACTAACATGGCACCTCAATTTCAAATTCACTGTATTCAGTCAGTTAACCGATTATTAACCAGAAAGTCCAGATCCATATTGCAGATTTCAACATATGAAATCCTCCTTTAAGCATACATATAACACAGAACACGTTCCCATCCCAGGTGTTTACCTGTTTGAAGCAGAAGGGCATTGTCAAGACACTCACACCCACGATGCTGTTTACAACGTTCATGATCAGACCCCAGTTTGACGCAGTCATTTTGGCTCTCAGACAGCTGTGATCTCTAATGTTCAGACGGGTGTGTGTGTGGTGTTTCCACAACAGCCCAAGGTTTAATTGAGATAAGTGGCTTGATGCAGCTGTCCTTCAACTGGCCGCTACGACGTTCTGTGGTGAAAACAAATACAACAGCATCATATTCAATCCTACTGAATGAGAGCGATTTGGTTTCTTAAATGTATTCATTTGCTAGTGTTATGATTTATGTGTGAAGAGGAATATACAACTTAATACAAAACAGCAATGTATAAGCTTATTTATTCATTTTGTATGCTTTACAACATGCAAACAGCTTCTGGAAAACAGCAATCGATAAAAACCATATAAAACGCATATAAAATCTATGCAATCAATACGTTTTATTCTAGTAAACGCTATACCAAACATACAGAAGATGGTAGATTTAGACTGATAGAGGCCTAGAAGGTTTCCTTTCATGTTAAAGAAAGCAGATTATTACAGAATGACATCTGGAACAAATTCAACTCGTTTATCTATTGTTGGTCTACAGACATGTTCAACTAACCTGATTCCCTTAAAACACATCTGTAATTGCCTCTTGATTACAAACATTCAGTGAAGTTCTCAAATGTGTTTTAGCTTTTCCTGCCATATGGCATCAGTTGTGTTGTCAGGAGCACTTTTAAGTACCTTTACCCAACTCATAGGACAAATTGATTGGTATTGAGTGGGAAGATGTGTTTTGAGGGGCTCAGGTTAAAATAAAATCAGAAATGGCAGCATATGTTTGCATGCACAAAACATGCATGAAAACAAACATAGAGTCAGAGTAATATCAATATGCAAATGACAACATATGCGCATTTTACACAGTATACACACCAGAAATATTAAATATTGTATACTGCTTTTAGCAAATTTAACATGCTATTCGATACAACAGTTAACATTTCTCAAAAGTAAACATCTTCCGTCTATAAAGTTTCTCATATCAAGAATGAGAAGGTTATAAAAAAGTTTGTTTACATACCACGTCCACACTTTTTCCCATCAGTCATTCATTTGTAAGTGATCATCGGCTCATGACTGTTTAAAAACGATTATTAAAAAACGTCCTGTTATATTTGTGCCGTCTGTGTAAAGTTACAAGACATTTAACAAATAAATAAACACATTTCCTGAATTATGCGAAAATGTTTCCTCAGTCTGTAACCAGGAAGTGTGCGCAGCGCTGCCAATGTGGCGTTTCCAAAGACACTAGTGCGCCCTGCTGCCTCCAGCGGCCAGGAGTGGAACTGCACGCTGCCCACAGCCTGTCACGGTTGGTCAGGTTCACTTTCGTTTGACAAATACAGCTCAAATTGAAAGTTGACGGTTTGTTCGTTTTGTTTTCAACGTAACTAACACCTGCAATATCTTCTGAGTCCTGCGATGCTTTACTTTGACACATGGTGAAAAATGTATGCATGCAAAGATCATATCAAGGGTTTGGGCTGTCAACAGCACCTACACAGAGGAAACACGGTGTTGTTTCATTTAGACAGAGATTTGAGCAGGAAAGGGAAGCAGGAACATGGGATGTTGATCTGCAACAGGAGCCCCGCGGAATCTAGGCAACAGAGGCTTCTGTTCTGTTACTGGTTTGCTTGGAGGAGAGAGGTTGGGACCAGCATGCCTCAGTCAGGCATGCGCTCTCCTGGGAGGGGATTTTAGTGTGTTGTTTTAGGGGGGCTGGTTTTAGGTGGGAGACAGGAAAAGTCTGGCTATTGTGCACCACTGGCCTTCGAACCTAACTGACAAATCAACCCATTGGCCGGAGGGTCTTGTCACTCCACACCTAATCCCTGAAGATTGGAATTAGGCCCGAGCAGCAGAAGGGGAGACAGTGGGCAGATTGCTGGGCAGATTTGGTTGCGGGGGGGAGAGATTTTGTAGCCAGGAAGAAATTAGACACAGGCACCCGATTGAACTGCTGACCTCCAGGGGAAACCCCTGGTCAGTGCGAGGTCATGGGAGCACAAAGCAGGGCGATGAACTGCGAGAGGTCAAGCATGCATGCGGCTGAAAGAGCGCCTTTGTGAGCTCAGGCATGCACAAAATTTCCCATCAGCCACCAAAGTCACAGGCTCCTCAGGAAGCCAAGGAAGGGGGATGAAACCTGGCGACGGAGTGTTGCAGCGCTTGTGTGTGTGTGCGAGTGACCTCAAAAAGGACACACACAGACTGCGGCAGTAATCACATTTAATTACACATCAACCAGCCTTGTGAATGAGGTTTTTAATGCAGACTCTCCCTACACACAAAAAGACTGACATGTGCAGCTAAACATTGCCTACCTTTGTCCTGCTAAAATCTATTAAAGCCCTCTCTATAAACCATCAGCATCGCTAAAGGCTGCAGATAACAGCCATTATGTTGATAATTGTGAATAAAAGGAACAAAAGATGTTTTTTTGTGCAATGCCTCAATCAAACGTTCAACCAAAGGTCGGACCTATTTATAACGGGAGCCCGCTTGAAACTAAGGGCCGAATTCAATAAAAGAAGCGCATACCTCATCCTGTGCCAATATTCTGCCAACGAGCAGTCACTAATCGATTACTTAAGTATTCTAAACAGTCCTGTTGGTGTTTGTTCATTGTAGTGTCACCTGTTTTAATACGATTTACTAAATCAAATAATTTCTTTATTGGATGATCATGAGTTTCAAATCTATTTCTAATTCATGGTGATGTGTTTTAAATACAGCAGACTTAGAAGGTTTAGAAGGAAAACTTTTTGCAAATGCAAGTTTGTGTTGTGCATATGTTTTAATCAAATGCATATGTTTTAAGCATTCTTTATTAAAGAACTCATATTGATTGCACACTTTTTAAAACATCAGGGAAAATGTCCCTACCTGTGTATATGCTGGTTATAGGCTTGCTTTAGGGAGAACATTTGGGAAATGACACAGAATATTAACTGGTGCTTGAAAACAGTGTTCATTGTTTCATGGATATTTCTAGTTAAATAAGCAGAACACAGCCTCAGACACATTGAGACGTCACTGCGTGGGGGTCAGCAAAGTTGTTGGGAATTTTTCCCGCAGTAACACATGCACAGGCATAGCACAGCTCCCTGGCATTTGCATGTGGACAGTAAAAGTGTCAGACTGACATTTACACCATTAAAATGACTAAATCTCTCTACGTTACAGATACTGCTATTATGGCTTTGGATGAATCTCTCTCTCACACACACGCACACACTCAAACACACAAGATGCCAATTGTGAAGGGAAAAGCTGTGCATTCAGTATTTACTTGGCCTGACAGCTATAATTTCAGTTTTCACACAGCTTAAAGATAGGGGGTAATTAAAGTGAGAATGTTTTCCTTTCAGATTAGTTGTCCTGTCCATTTATCAGTTGTCCGACCACATGTGTACAGACGCTGGATGCCTGTGAAGCACTCACAGAAAGTCAGTCTTTCAGAAAGAGCGCCAAATTGTCTTTCCCCATTAAAAGCTGTTTCCACCCAAACATGGCAAGCGTCTCGACATGACAGGCGGCTATTTTACAGGCCTGAAACATTCCTCTTGCCTCTCCTTACGTCTTTTCTGTACCCGACCTATCCCTCCCCCCGTGACTGCCAACTACAGTAGCGTCTGTTAGTACATCTCAATCAGGTCTTCATGTTGAATTGGGCTTAACTAACCCCACTCCAACAGCCATGAAATAGCAGAGAAAAAAAACGTCATAAATCTTTACACAGAAAAAAAAAGCTCAGACTCGTAAAAAAAAGGAGGGTGAGAAGAGTTGCGCTGATGGGCTGATCTATGTAGCCTCTCCTCTCAAAGTTACGCACAGCCATCCTCATACAAGCCCGCCGTATATCAGCCACCGGACCGGTCAATGGCGGGGCCTGTTACATGTGACCTGCACAGAAAGGGCTCCTGTGTCGGCTCCCGTCGAGTTCCTCAAATTAAAATCCTTTTTTGAGACATGGTTATGTGCGAATGCCGACACTTGACTGATTTTTTGATATACAGTCATGGTCCGCGTGGAGAAAGAAGGCACCTCATTCCTGTGTGGCAGTGGGGAGTGATTGGGGCGGTTTTGGGTTTCTGTAAAACTAACGGATCATTTAGGATTTGCTTGATGAAAGTTTATTCTAAATATAATATATTACGCCATAAATGCTTTGATTTGGCCTCAGTTTACTCAAGCTTTGGCCACCGCATGCTTCTGGAAATCTTTCTGTGCCGCTTTTGGGCCTCTCAATAATTCTTTGAGAATTTTTTAGTTGGGCATTTCTCACTAATTATAACCCTTGCGGTAAAAAGAGAGGAGACACTGGCAGCTCAGTGCTTTAAAAGAGAAAAGCATAGATCACAGCTCGTTTTAGTGGCTCCTCCCACTTCGGCCCCACCCACTGAAACAGGGCCAATCACAGGCCCATTGCTCAGACCAGATGAGTGTCTCACAGCTGCTGAGGAATTAGTGGGGTACAGCCAGTGCTCCCCTAACATTACTAATGAATCTCTTTTAGATGACTTTCATGGCTTCACATGCAGCAAGTGAGCTACCCAGCCCCTGCCCTCTGATTGACCCCATTCCTGGCCACGTATCTTCTTAGTAGTGACTGAGGGGAACAGATGGGGTACAGGAATACCCCCCCTTCCTTGCCCGTTTTTCAGTCTTTCTATCCCTCCATCAAATAACCATATAACCCCCTACCCCCCTTTTTTATGGACTATGACCCCTAATCTCTCTTCTCCATCAACAGTGCAGCTTTATTAGGCTCCTCTGTTCTAGAGAAGTGAGTGCCGCATGTTATAAAGAATCTTTTTTTTACAAATCAAAGGAATCTGATACTGCTGTTCACTGTGGAGGAGATGGTTATGTTGCAAAAATACAGTCATGATATCTTATTATTTACTATATTGTTCAGCATTTTTTAGATCAAACAATACTTAAAAAAAGAAAAGAAAAGCCTATTATACAATAAAACTGATCTTGTGCAATGAATTGAGGCATGTATAATAATAACGAGGGCATTTATTATGCCATTTTTCTTTCTTTAACAATACCTGTAAAGTGCTATTCAAATCCAATGTAGCCGAAATATTAATTTTCATTTAAAACTCAAAACGCTAGGTTACATCGAAACGCCTGTAGGTG
>JAUMHR010000062.1:13102046-13123607 GCA_032361145.1 Enteromius fasciolatus | reverse complement strand
TATTTCGGCTCAGATCATTCAAATACTATTTTATAAGTTAAAATTTTTACATAAGCTAATTTATCAAGGCTATAGGCTTTATATGCCGACTATGAAAACAGCACCGCATGTCTGGCTGTAGATCGCGTTGTTTGCATTAATAAAGGTTTGTTTACAGCTTGTGTAAATTAGCAATGATTCAAACAATTAAGAAATTTGTGTATACGCAATGACTTAATCACATATGACCCTTTGACAACAATCAGTAATATTATTTAAATATAAGCTAAATGATTAAATCACCGTATCCCACCTTAATGGCAATGCGACCTCCGAGACATCTTCTGCGTATAAAACATCCTTGATGTGAAAACGACGAATTTGTTCAACCACACAAAATTATATTTTTTAGAAACTTGTTGTTTGGCGCGATTACTTTTATCGTCACAGTATCACGCGACTAATATCCCAACTCAAGCAGAAGAAAACAAGCGAGCGCGACATTCGAAACTCGCGCCAAATTTTCCATCTCTTGTTGGTCATTATGACGCGCCAAAGCTGCAGCGCGTGCTGGTCTAGTAGTGCTATTTGGAAACATTTACAAATAGTCGACATCCGTGACCATGTTGCATTACGCCACGAGAGCGCTGCGCGGAAAGGAACGGTCATGCTCGCGTTGCCAAATGCCGTTTATTGCCTTTTTAAAGATCACATGTAAAAAAAAACGCTCTCCGGACGAAATTGTGAAATAAGCTATCTAGCCCTCCCTCTGCTCCAGACGATGCAGTCCGCTCTGCAATCTTCCTCACTGTTGTATTCCACAGCGACGATCTCAAAAAACGCAAGATATTTAACGCGTTGCATATCTTCCGCTGTAAGTGCACCGTCGTCCATTTCCACAACGGGCTTTGATGCACCAGAGGCGCGCCATTCTTCTTAACGCACATTCACGGGCGTCTTTAGGTAGCAGGGTTGGAGAGGAGTCGTGCAAGGGGATCTCCCCTCCCCAACCCAGCCGCTGAGGTGGAGAGGGGGAGGGGAAACCCGCTGGATCTACGGGAGGGAGCCCTTGGCCAGCAGCGCAAAAAGGAATTCCCACCAAACGTAGCCCAGATTTAAGGGGGATCCGTAGACTCGATAGACACAAACAACTGCCATGTTATACGTGCATTCCGGTCGTGCCACAATTTTATTTAGACCTCATGAAACACAGCGTCGGAGATGTTGTTGTAATATACAGGGAAAGGCGCGTGGGACGTTTATAGATAAAGTCATTTAGAAGTGAATGTGATCTGTCCACAAATACATTATAAGGCGATCATACGTTGCATAGTCTCTTATTCAGTTAGAACCGACTGAAATGTAGCGGAATTTAAATTCGGCTCGAGCCCATTTTTGTTTAAAAGAAAACTAACTCTGTTGGAGCTTAACATCGTGTCCACCTTAAAACATGTGCACACACACTTCAAATGGAGAGAGCTCATGATGGTGCTGGTAAATGCCCTGGTCAGATGTTCTGCTTGGCCACTTTTTGGAAAGCTAAGATCGTTTGCTAAACGCATCGATTTGTAAAAACGATAGAACTGGCAATATAATATTATAAAAGTATTTAATGAAGCCATTAACAGATCGCACACATTTTTGGCCAGGGATCTCTTAAACATCGTTTGCCGTAAAACTCTTATTAATGCTGTAAATGATTTTTTTCTTTTTCTTTTTGCACAACCTTACTGAAAAAGTCGAGCTATGGCTATTTGGAAAGTATTGTGAGTTGGGGTTTCGCATTTCAAATGAATTACTCTCGGCTTTCCAACAGTCGCAGTTCACACCTATGTAAACGCACCCCGGAGGGCAACAGATTTATTTGCAAGAGAACTATTTTACCCCTCCTTCCTACCCTCGACTCGGTGATGGATGGACGATCTCTCTTTGTCTAAATGCAAATAGACTTTAACCCTGAATTAATGGATAACTCCGTAGAGGGGTGATTACTCGACTTTCGGGTTGATCTGCCTTTCTCGTAGTCCGTCTGTCACCAGCTACATGACAATTGATCATTTGACGCACATTTGGTGAACCCTCTGAACGTGCGAATTACTACCACTCTAGACGGTTGAGTTGAATTGACAGAGTCCCTCTTGCACTGGATTATTAATCAACTGGACTATCTATCTATCTATCTATCTATCTATCTATCTATCTATCTATCTATCTATCTATCTATTTTTATTGTAAACAGAACATGTCCACTATGGAAGGATGAACGGCCTGGTAAATAAATAGGCCTAATTTTAATTTATTTATTTTGTTTTACCAAAACTATGCTACATTTTTAGACTGTATACATTTATTTAGCTGAGAGTTCTGCGCGTCAGGATTACAGTGCAATAAGTAGCCAATAATATTTGGAATTTCGGATGCAATCTCCAACTTTAACTCTGATAAACATAACATGGCTGTCATTTACCCCTGAGCTAGCTGCAGACCCCCTGTGGTGGTCTGTAAGGAGCCCCATTTAAAAGCTATAAAGAACACAGCAGCGCGTGCAGAGAGGGGAATGGGGAGGCATTTTGGATTTGATTTGAAGTTTTAGGATCAGACAGTAGAGCTGTTTTTGAATGCAGAGACTTTTAAACCTGCTCTAAAAATGCAGAAACCTTATTTGTCAATTATCATTTGACTTTTATTGGAACAGTTTACCAAATAGAATAATTCACTTTGTTAATTTTCTTTGCGCGCGCGTGTGTGTTTTGTAATGTGGTTGATTGCATACATGCTGAAACTTGTAGCACTGGGGTTGAGCATTTATTGACAATAAAGCAACAGATAGAAAGGTCTGAAGATGTGTGCGTGCAGTACATATCAGTGTGTAAGTATGTGTGTGCAGTTGTGCCCCGGTCTTCAGCACGACTTTCACATTATTACCAGGGGTACTAAAATTTTATTTCCAGCTAACATTGTCAGGATACCAGAGTGTGTGTGAGAGAATATGTGTATAACAGCGCTATTGCCTTTTGCCAAGGGGGGCGTTTGCTCATGTAGCTTGTAAAACTCAATGTCTGGGCACCCTTTAAGCCTTCCCTATGAAATATCACTCGTGTTCTTGCTGTCCAGTGATAAAAGAGCCAACAGGATTTGGAACTGGTCTACAGAAGAGGCCACCTGTTGCAGAGGACAAGAGAGATACAAAATGAATCATTCTTTGTCGATAACATTATATGCCACGTAAGTCTTCATTTTGTTTCGCTCTTTAATGCATGTGTAAACCCGTATGTGAAGGGTTAGGGGTAGTAAACACACTACAACAACGACAACAAAAATAATCATCATTTATTCATGTTGTTCCAAACCTGTCAGACTTGTCTTTGATGAACTGTTCTTTTGAGTGGCCTTCACAATTCTTTTACTGCTGTTTTTTTTTTAAGATAATTAAATATAATTAAAAGTGCGAATGTGATGTGAAAGCTAAGCAGATCAGGAGGTGTGCAGGCCCACAAACTCATTTCTTCCTTCCCATCGCCCTCTAACTTATTTATTTTTTCTCTCATTCTGTCCTTAACTCTGTTCCCGTCCATTTTGCGGCGGATGGAGTCGGTTGTTCATTCTTCTCATAAAATCAAATCAGCAGTGGTCTTGGGACCTTGGTGTGTATCAGAGGGTGAACACAGGGTCGTCTCGTTCTCTTTGCTCATCTTTAAAAAGAAAGCTATGCCCAAGGCCTGGAGATAGAGACTGATAAAGGCAGCAGAATGGGAGAAAGAAAGGAATGAGGGATAGTGGGGAGAGGGAGGAAAAGACATGGTTCATTGTTGAGTGGGCAGTCCCATCACTTGATGACTGTGGCACTCCTCAACCCTGCAGCTGGGTTCTGATGCCCTCACAAACTGTCTTTCTTCTTCCCAACAACAACCATGGCTTCGGGGGGTCACAGAAGATGCCTGCCCTGCCACGTGATGGCGCTACAGATGTGGTGAGGGAACTTCTTTAACAGCCAGGGCAAAATACGAATGCGTCAGATACAAAGCAAGGGTCACAATACTGTCCTTGTGTCTTTCTCCCAGCTGCTGTATTTAACAGCTGCAATAAAGAGCTTATTTGAAAAACCTAAAAAAAGAAGAAATTGAATGCCTCAGACTTTTTAAGGGATGGCTCTGTTTGTCGTCCTCTCTGTACTACAACATCTAATGCCTCATGCATATGTATGCAAGTGTTTAAATCAGACCTCTAGCTCTGATCTGAAGATAAAAGAATGAGCACCGCTCAACCCCTTTCACATCTATCAACCTTTGCCCAAGTCATTCTGCTGCGGAATTGGAAGTGGTTTGATGGTGTGAATTTGGCACTGGATATTTCTCTTTATTTTCTTATTCATAAACATGTGACAAATCAGGGGTTTAAAGTGTTAGCTAAATTCATTCCCTCGGTGCAGTGTTTTTGCTATAGTTTGTTTTAAAACATTTTGACAGTTGCACATTTTACACTAGAAAAATTGGTTACCAATTTATTTACAGAAAATCTGTGTAGTGGATTTTTGTTTCACGAATCGTTCTCGCATCTCACAAATGCCGGGGTCTTGCGAAGTTGGCAACCATCGCAGTGACGTCACTCTAGCTTGGACGCTGACAGCGTGTCTGATTTTGCAGTGCAAGAAAACCCAGAAAACATGATATGTGTCTTTACACGTTCACAAATATTGATTTAGTTTTTCCTTCACTACAGTTCCTCACACCAACCCTGTGTAGGGTTGCGAGAGCGCAACAGATTATGAACTAAGGAGCATAAAACAAGCGTCTTCTGTCGACGGTTTTGACAGCTTCTCCTATTATCTTATTAATATTTGCTCATAAATACCTCCAGCACATGGATTAAATTGGTGTCATCTGTCTTTTTAGCCTGGTTGTGGGAAGTCAAAACGTTGCTATGGCTATAACTAGGCCTGTGTCAATCATAGATATTTATTCGACAATCGATAATGTTTAAATAGTCTTTACGTCGCCTATAAGTTGCTTTCAGTGGTTCTTTGTCCACTGAAGCAGAGAATGGAATCGCACCGACAGCCTACTATGAAAAAATCTTAAATCTTTGGAAAATCATGGTTTTTCAAGTTTTCCATTCATTGGATTCTCCACAGCTTTAGATTAAAAACAGGGAGGCATTTAGAGTCTTATTTTTCTAACATATTACAGCTGTGATCACACTGGACTAAGCTAAGACAGGTTTACTGTGATTTCTCCAGCGGGGAAAGAGATACGCCAACCTGATCTCACGGCAATTCGTACATATTTTACGAGTTGCCTAATTCGTACAAATTCGTATGACCTCACTCGTACGAATTCATACGATTTCTTTTAAATCGTACGTATTTTATGAGTTGCCAATTCGTATAAATTTGTACGAATTACCTAAACCTACCCGAGGTTTTAGACAAATCGTACAAAATTGCAAGAAAGCTGTACGAATTAGCACGAATTTGCCACCTAATACGAATACGTACAAATTGATCGTGATACACCCTTAACATGTGATAAGTCTGTCCAAAGCAAAATTGAGGGCCTAAGAAAGGAACGTAAATCTGTATATGGATTTATAATTCATAGATTTTATTTTTACATTGATTTTTACCTCTTGAAGTCAGGACACTTTTTTACTGCTTTTCCCCATATTTGTTTATCTCCCAGTTATACTGTGTATATATATTTAAAAATATATATATATATTTATTTAGGTTAGTGAACCCTTACCTAAAAATTGAAGCCCATGTCTTGTTTTCCAAAGTCCAAAACAATATTTTTTCATCCCATGGTATTTGCCTGTGTTTTCTTTAATCCACCATTCTGATTAATCTGTTAATCTCATCATCTCAAAGCTGGTCTGGAGGGGCTAAATGATGATTGAAAGGCCAATGAGGATTTGTTCTACTATAAAAATTACTATATTAAATTACATTTTTAAATAGATTTATACATTTTGCTTCAAATATGTAATATACGGGGGGAGGGCAAGAACAATCTTTGTACAAAGGGATTTATTAGATTATATTTCAAGTTAAATAAATGGAAAATGTGCAATAAAGCATTCCAGTATCCATCACATATTTGCATCTTCTGACACTTATTCTGGTAGCACTGGGGAACAAATAAGAAGCATGGATCTTAAGTTTTTTCACACTGTAATTTTAATTAACGCGTACATACAAGACACAGAAAGGTTAGGAGTTTGTAGCAGGATGCTATCATTCATGCTTTCATGAATATGGAGAGGTTGAGCTCCACCACTTTAATCTTCTGTTAGCTGCCCCGAAGCTTGCTTAGCACAGACAATAGTGTTAATTATTCCATGCTTCTCTCCTTCAAACACTTACCATTCACATATGTTTATGCAACAAACAAAAATGTGCCCAAAACATACAGTTATTAAGAATACTTAACACACAAGCAAATGATGCTTATAATTTCTGTCATGGCAGTCAAGCCAATGACGCTGTTTTTAATGGCACGGGCAGGGTCATTTTGGGGTAATGAGTTCGTGTCCATGAAAAAGCACTAGGCAACTCTTGATTGATTCCTTTTGAAATTGTATTCATAAACGCATACAAACATCTATTGTATATGCAGTATATGTAGATGTGCTGTGGGGTCTGTTCTGTCAGCTTGCTGTTGTCCCCAGCCTGGATGCATAACTGTTTAAATACACTTTGACTGCTAATTATGGGTGTGCACACGTAAGCATAAGCAGATAGTCTTTGATTTGTTTGTCATTTAGAGTAGGCCTCCTCACTGAATGTCCATGTTTCATAAATATGATATGACAACCGTAATGAGTAAAAATATTATGTTCAGCACCTTTCTGACCTTCACACACTTAATAAGTTCATAAGCAAGTTTGCCTGGTTGTTTATACTTTTGAAAACATCTTGGCTGAAAGGTATTTATAAACAGTGAGGTTTTTTTTTCCCCAGGCAGATATAAAACCATACGATCAAACTAATAAACAACTGCATCAAGTTTTTAATTAATTTGTTTAATATTTTCTGACTGTTGCTTGCTTATAACCACTATTTTAATGTTAAAAAATAGGCTCACTTTTAGTCTGACAGATTATAATCTCCCCAATCAAAAATTTTATTTACTTTCTTTTGCCTTTATTTTTTACATAAGCAAATAATAGTATTTGTACATCCACTGTGTTCTTAATTCTATCAGCTAATATTATTACAAGGATGAAAACTCTTATAGGTTAATGAAAAATACAATACTTCGACTATTCTTGTTCTTATGAACATATATAACTTTTTGTTAATTCTTATCTTTATGAGACTCTATATGACACTATTTGTCATTATTCATCAATTAAAAATATTCTCAAAAGTGTCTTGTTTTTGTGTGTGTGTGTGTGTGTGTGTGTGTGCGTAAAACGTTTTTTGTGTAGAGACCACTTTTAAACTACAGTTGTAACCCAGGTTTAAAAGTTTGTCGTGTAAGTGCATTATATCAGTAGACTACATATGTGTGTGAAGCTAAAGTTTTGCACCGCTAAAAAGCTTTCACTCGACCAGTGCTCTCGGGACTGAAAGTGTTAATTTCCTGACGTCATCATTCCCGGGGCGGTGACCTTAAAGGTAGGGGTGGGGGCAAATTTTTGCTCCGGGGATGAGTGGGAAATGCGCCTCGCTTTCAAGGCAAATAGCCTGTTTTGGATGTAAAAACATAACTTGTTTGTAAGAGTCGGGTTTTGCTTTTCTTTCAGGACAACAATATGTATTTTGTAATGGATTGCCTGTGTTTCATCAAGGTAAATCTGCAGTTCTTTAAGTAAACGACATATTGAAGCGAATGTGTGTTTTGTGGTGTTTCTATATTACCACCTCTACATATCTTCTGTTCGCAGACCCGTTGGATTTATCTAACACATTGCACCGACGCCGAGTGTGTCCCTTTACAAAGCACAAATGTGCTTCGGTTTAAAACAACAATGTTCTGTAGCCTACAGTTATCGATGTCCCGGTCGCGCTCGGCTCGGCTCATGGTTTGCCTGCGATGTCTTTAAATTTCCTAAGTTGCCACATGAAATCGGCTACTGTGGTTCGATTAACATAGGTGGGTGTTTTTTTTTGCAGACCATGTGGAAAGTCCAATATGGTGGAGAAGATATGATTAAGTGTATCCAAGGTCTGTACGAAGCGGGTCGCTTTCTCCCAGTCTATTACAAGGTCCCGTTCAGTGCAAACATGCTAAAAAGTAGAATAGTTCAAGGTGTGTTAAGGAGTTGGGGTATGCTCAAGAGACACGTGCCCTCTCCCCTAATTAAATGAGGCAAAATGCAATGGTCTGGATATGACAGCAGATTAAATTTCGTTCGCCTCTCCATCAATTTTCTGTTTAATGTCACTGAGCTCCATTGTGGGAGAAGAGGACGCGTCATCCAGCCATAAATTTGTGATTATAGAGGCTCGAGGAGGCAGTTGACTCTATTCGGACGGATTTGCTCCGTACCTTCAGATAGATCTTCAACCACCAGAAACCATTCAAGTGCTCTTTTATATACCGTTTAAGCTTTAAAGACTTGAACCGGACTAGACTATGATTAAGTAGTCATGATAAATTAAATGGCCTCTATTTGTTAAGATTTGTTAGGAGGCTCTGCGCGAGGAAGGGACACTTCAGACGGCGTTTTCTTTATCAAGATTTGAATCCAGATCACTGGCGCATTTTTTTTTACCCCTTTTTGCCAAAGTCAATAGTACTTATTGAAAAATATTTTCTATCCGGATGGACTTCCATTTTTATAGGTAGGTGTTTTCTGCTCATCTGATTTTAATTCATCGCAGCCATCAGGACTTCTGCAGAAGTGTTTAGAAGATCGTGCTTTACGTGTTTGTGTCCATTATGCAGAAGGTATATGAAAGCTTTTTCAAGGTTGTTCCTGACATAACAAAATACACTTTTCATGTCAGATGCACTGTTCGAACAAGAACTATTTAGCGTTTAGTGAAAAATGACTTTTATAGCATTTTTGAGAAGTGAAGCCTCTTTCTAAAACCGGTTTTACATGGGCTTTGACTTCAATGGTTTAAAGCTTGAACAGTATTCTTACATGTAGCTATATTTGATATGTGAATTTTACAAAGATACCAATGTGTTATATCACGATTTTATCACTATTTATTGGGGTACAAAAGACACGCCGTTCTGTCTAATGTGGGAGAGGGCCCGATATTTGACTGTTCTGACTTTTCATTGTTTGTGCTACACTCTCAAATCCCTTACATAACAAAAAAGATGGATTTTTCTAATAAATAGAAATTATATAAAATTAAATATATTTTATTTGTACTTTTTCCCTTGTTGTTTTCGAATATGTGGCAAATATACTTTTAAAAGCAACGTGTGCACATGATCGTTCAGTCATTCATTCATTCATTAGAATTTATTCATTTTTGTTATTGCTTTGCTCAGCAACGCTACTAGGTCACAAGGTCAAAACATTGTTGCTGCTTAACGAAACATAAAGTGATGCTGAGTGGTTTTATATTATTTCAGTCTGTTTGGATGGAGCCGTTCGTGAAATTTAATGCTATACATTTGTTTATACAACCAAATTAAACTCGGAATTACTTATTTTTGTTCCCATAATCAATCAGCATGTATCAAGGGCCTGGGCTTTCACGGAGGGACACCGAGACTCGTGTAGCTGATTGATAACAACGTGTAACACATTGAATACATACCTGTGAGAGGAACTGTGAAGATCTGACACCCACCAGGCTGTGATACAAGCATATACTCTACATACACGGTAGGCTACACTCGGATCAAGACCGTGTCCCATGTCAAAACCGAGTGGGCCACTGACAATCCCTTAAAAGCATGTGGCTGAGCCATCCCCTTAAGGATTTATTTGAATCTTTACATATAGACTCATTATCTAAGGATAATGCGAGTAGTAGATATATGATACTGCGCCACGTGACATCTCTCACAAGATTTCATATAATGTATTTAATTATGATTGTACTACTTTGTATTAGATTTATGGCAGCAGAGAGCAATACACCAGCTCATTCCACTCTTTGTGGATACCTATTACAGATTTCTAACTTGTATCTTGAACAACGGTACAGTACGAAGATTACTTGAAATAGGTATTAATGATTTTATTTACTCATTTTCTTCTAATTAGACCACTCATCCGATTAATATTCAATTTCTTTAGTCACGTTAAATTTGAGAGATAAGCTCTAAGGAGACATTTTACGAATTATCACAGAATTTAAACTGAGGTATTTATTAGACAATCTTATTAATGAAGCACTATGGGGGCAGTCGACAGTTTCTTGTTCATTATAAATGGGTCAGTCAAGAATTGGTGCATAACAATGGCATAGATGTTTATTTCCGTTCATCTACGCTGTTTTGTGCTTCTGTTGTCTTAAGACGGTCATACCAGAAAGTTTCTTGGGTCATTTTTGTTCAAGCAACGTTGTTTTAAGTACTTTTAATTTTATTTTTGTATTTTGTTACATGTATTTACCTCTCTATAGTTTGACTTCTAGCTTTTACAATAAAACAGGTCGTAATGAGGTAGGTTTGTGCCATTTATGGGGGTGAACCAGTACTTCCCTTAATTGGACACAGATGGGCTTTTTCTATCGATAACACCATTCCTTGGAATTTATAAAGGGCAGCTAGTCGGTATCCACCCTTATTGGGAGTTGTTTTTCTATCATTCACAATCTGCCCCTAGGCCTGTACCACCCTAAACCTAAAGTGCCTGCTTCGGTTTGTAGGATTACGTTCTGACTATTTAGCGTATCTTCATCGTTTTAGGTAGAGTCTGACTTCTGTGTCAACTGTGCCTCTCATGATCCTCTCATATAGAGGCCTAGGTGCAATGTATTTCTGCAGCGCTATGATTTCATAAGAACTCGCTGCTCTTGTAAAGTTCATCACAAATAACGCCTCGGTCAGCGTCGACGGACCACATAAATCCAAATCTAAATATTCTTGTAAATGCTTATTTATAGCCTAATGGCAGTGTTTTACATAGGCCTACAAGTCCTTATTTCAGATACATATACCAGCAGTGCTAAACAGTTTGTCCGTGCCGTGTGCTTAGCCTGTGCGTCCCTATTGCCTGACACTAAACAGAGCCCAAGCAATTTCACAAGAATTTAGCATTTCTAATGGTTGCAAAATGCTCAAAAGTAGGTCCAGTGATATTTCACTTGGATATCAAATGCATTAGCCTAACTTAATAATCAGTAAGATCACCAAATAATAATCAAATTAATTTCGGGCAGTGGTTGAAACGTCAGTACATGACCTCAAGTTATCTGTTTAAAATAAAATCTTTTTGAAGAATAAAATAATGTTAATGCTATTGTGTAATTTTACAGTACAATAGGCATTACGTTCATGCTAAGTGATCCAATGTTATTAATTATTAAACGGTTTCCATAAAATACAGTTGATTATAGCCTTATTTAAGCACGTGTTCCTCGTGTAATATTTCCAGCAGACATCTCTGGCCGTTTTACTGGGCCGTGAGCAAAATGAACGTCTTGACTGAACATGCTTCATCCTCATCACCAGCTATGGAGTACACTGTCACAATGATTCATCCAGCGGACGCGTACATAAAATCCCCTAACCTACATGGACGTGTAGGCGCATGTAAGGACCGTTTATACATTCGCATCAGAGTGGGCTCTGAATTCAGGCGTCCTGTCTGGATTATTCTATTGCCAATGGCAGACCAGGGCGATCTCGCACTATCTAAAACTGGTGTGCAACTTAGGCCTGACAATAACTGGGTCTCTGCGCACCCTTGGCCTATACGCTGGTGACAAACGCCCCGTTCCGGTAGTTTGAATGTGGCTGGAAGATGGAGGGAAAGTGTCAATCAGAGACGCTTCATTGATCACGGACAATGCCGTTCGCGGGACTGGTCTGTTTCGAGAGCAATCAGTCACTCCGCATTAATTATCCCCGCGTCCCACAGTAGGGCAGCTCGCGCTGGCACATGGACAGTGTGTGTCTGTTTGTGTGTGCGTGAGGGAAAGAAAAAAAGAAAGAATGTGTGTAAGTGCGCGCGTGGGGAGAGGAGATTTTGTGTGTGTGTGTGTGTGTGTGTTTGTCAGAAAGAAAACGTCGCTGAGTTTGTGTTCAGGTAAATATGTATGTATATATTTAGACGGATCTGTATGCGAGTTATTGCCTTTGCTTGCGAGTAAATGTGTGTTTGCATGAGCTTCTTATGTGTGTGTGTGTTATCCGAACACCACTAAAAATGCACCCCACCCCACCTTTCAAGTTGCGAAAAGGAGCCAATAAAAACCCAACAATAAAAGGGTCTTTCTTGTCACTAAATAAATTAAGTGTCGATATCTGCTTAAAGCGCTGCACCTCTTTGTATATTGCAGAACAGAATTCTTTATTGCCCCAGTGTTATTGCTTTTTTTCCCAGCATGTTTTTTATTTTTATTTTTTATTTTTTTGATGGGAAGGTCGGTGGTAGGCCATAAGTACACTCTTTGTAACAATTATTGTAAAGTTGGTTAACGCAATGACTGGGTACTTTGTCATATTAAGAGCTTCTGCTTGGGTCGTTTGCATACTGGATTTCAATTTTGGTTGAATCTGATTAACAGTGGCATATTTTTTTTTCTTTTAGGACTGGCCTGATTTTTCTCTTTATATGTCTTTTTATTTTCTTTACAATAAGCCCCACGCTTATAAGACCATAAACAATTTATACATTAATGGAATGATTTATTGAAAGGTCGATTATTCATTGGTTACATCTATTGCAATTGTCTTATTACATAATTTAAAAAGTCGCTGTAATTATATAGTTTTTTAGTAGGACTACATCTTTCTCTCTTCTCCCCAAAGTTCAGCTTAGTTATAAAAAGTAAAGGCGCATCCAGATTAAACTATGTAGTACAAATGTAAAATAGGCTATTCATATAAGGAGAAGCGTTCTTCAGTTAGCAGTGTAATATCACAATGTTCTCTGTATTGTATAGTTATTGATTAGGGTAGGCTACATGTATTTTCTTCAACCATATTGAACAAATATTAAAAACGTAGTAGCCTATTATCAACATCCACAATAAAGCTATTTTTAACAAAAAGATTCACATTCCAGTATATATTTCATATGTTTAATGATTTAAAGGAAACACATCGTTTGACAGGCAACAGTATTTTTAGATTGTAAAATTTTGTAATAATGCAAACATTGTTATATAAACAACTACTAGAGTAATTGAATACATTGCGTTTACAGTCGTCTTCCAGTTTTTCACTCACCAAGGTTTTCCGGAACTGCATTTGCACCGAAAGAAAGAACGGCGTTTAACATTTTCCGTATTAGCGTGTAATTGTTAGTTTCTATTTTACAGTCGCTTACTACTTACTGTTATTAAATATCCAGTCAAAGTTAGAAGTCGCAGTCAGTGTGAAGTTTTTACATTTCATCGTAAAAAAAAAAAATCCTCAACACGCACGCTCGTTTTTGGTCGCTTTTGCCTTCATTTCCAGCCTCGTCCTGTTTAAGTCTATTAGACGTCCATGTATTAGAATTATCACGTTGCTGTTGAATTAAGCGATATTAATCCGAGAATCTATACTTTAAATTTAATACAACATGTAATTTCCCCCTTTTTAACGCATTCCCTTTGATTAAGTCACTCTTGACTCTCCTTTAGCTTTGGGGCCAACGAGGTTCGCCTAGGGGAGGCCTTGAAACCGCCCCTCCTTATCTCCTTTCATCATCCAGCTCTGGGCCGCCTTGAAACCGCAAGGCCAGTAATTGCTTTTTTCAGGCAGCCCAGTGCGGACTGGACAGCAGCCAATCAGAGCCTTGTTTACATTCTATGATTGACAGCGCTCTGGCAACACGCCAACCAATCAAACCATTTTCAGAACGAGGCCCAGGCTTTTAACCCTTCGTTCGCCATTGCACCGTAGTTTGAGCTTTAACTGATTATTTACATGCTGAAAATTGTTCTGGCTTAAAATAGTTAATTTGACTGGCAATGCTATTCTAAACTCTTTAAACGCAACGTGCAGTGACGGGCTTAAAGTTAAATAATATTGTATGATTCAGAAATTGCTTAAAAGAATAAAATGTTTATTTACTTAAGCGTTTGAGTTGTTCAGCTGCTTGATTTAGGCTTATTCAATTAGATTTATTATACTCCAGAAGCTGGCTGTCATTTAAAAATAATAAATATATGTGTACCATGTCTGCATAAATACTTACTTTTCCTTAAGTTAAAGCAGAGTTAAAAACTCAAATGTTGTGAAATGCATTTCCTTTGTTTCAAGTCATTTAAATAATGACACTCCAGACTGCATAAGTAACCATGTGGTCGTGCCTCACACTGAACTCGTCGCGAGACAGGAAGGCTCAAATAAAGCGCCCGCCGTTTTGTTTAGTTGATCCAGCTGACACGCTATTGGCTCAGAGCGCCGTCCAATCGGAGCCACTGTTTATCCTGGGGCGCGCTGCACGAGCTTATTGACATGTAGGTATTAGACCAATGGGCGCGACTGCTCCCCCAGTCACCTCCCCCTCTTCTTCTTGAGTGGCACTAGCAGATTCAGGAAAGAGCCTCTGACTGCTTGCACGGGGCTCGATTCAGCAGAAGCTCTTACTACTACGGTGCATCTCCGAACTTCTGCACTGCATACGCACTGCAATCAGCAGACTCTAGGATGTAACCATTTCCATATGTTTTTATTCTGCTTCTGCTCTTTTACGTATTTTTTTGTATCATGTTTTTTTAAACCCATTTATTGTTTTGCAAGGAATAACTTACCAGTAAGTAATTCGTTTATATTGTATACATTTATATGCGTGCAATAATAAACAAATGCCTTCAAGAGCTGCTCTTACTTTTTTTTAAGAACATCTGGCGTTGTACAAAATTATGGAGTTTGTGTTGCAGGGGGGTGGGGGGGGGGGAGCTATCCATTAATTTTGTCTATTGCTTTCTTTGAGCAATAATAGCAATAGTAATGACATCAACAACAAAAACAATTATAGTAGCATTAAATAGCCTACTCATAATCATACTAATACTGAATTGCTGCCGAATTCCTGCATTGTTTTGAATAAAAGGGAATTTTATGTAGAGCGAAGATCTGTGTCTTATTGACTAATAAAGGATAAAATGCAAGTGTTAATAATTCCATTCTTTGAGAGACATTCATTCGCAAACTGCTATATGCAATGGACGTGATGGCAGAATTAAGCTAGATAAGCGCTTTTACCTTTCTACATGTTTACTAGTTTACATGTGGAATTAATATTAGGCAGCTGTTTATGAAATTAAAACTGGAAATCTATTTTCATACAATTTTAGTTTTTATAGGCTTTTATTATACATACGTGTTTTCCATTGACATACAATTGTCTGGCTTTTATCAGAGGACATTTCCTACCACTCAGATCCTTCTTTAGGAAACCTGTTCTTTCATGCGCTCCTCCTCACCTCCCATCCGTCCTCCGAGCCAAATCTAATAGATCTCAGATCCCAATAAATGTTAAAAGTTCGGCTTTGGTTAATAGTGGGAGGATACCACCATCATATACCACATGCTTTAAAATTTGTGCCCAATTTCTTTTAATGATGTCACAGAAATGATGCATGTTTGCTGGAAATGGCCTTTGTCAGCGCAAAGAAGAAAAAAAATGGTGCACTACACTAAATTCTGTGCTTTAGAGAGCTTATTCTTGAGGAATTTCAGCTTATGGTCATTATTTGAGAAAATATGTAATTTCAGGCACGTCAGTTCACTCACTATTCTATAACCTCTTTCTCTTTTCAGTTTTTGTTTTTTAATGAAGGCGGTAGGGCTACAGCAATTTGGCACTGCAACCATTCTTACACTCCAAACTGGGAACTTCCACCGTTTTAAGGCCTCGACCAAGCAATGCGTTGAAACACCCAACAGACGTTCAGCCTTCTGAACGTCAAATATCCGGAGATCAAGCCTATTTTTTTGTTCATAGTTTGAAATTTAGAATAAATGGAAAGCTCAGCTGGAGATTCAGACTTGATCAACATTTCTTTGTTTCCTTATCTTTGATTCGGTGTGATGATGAGAGCACTTAGGACCGTTCGCACGAGCTTTTCTAATTTTGTTTTGCAAACTTTCCTTTATTGCCTTTATCATTTTCAATAGTCATGCATTTGAAGCAAATCTCGCGCCTTGGTAACGTCGCATGGCAATACTCTCAATGCACCATTTTGACAAGACATCTGCAACAACGTAAGATCATACTATATTGCTTGTACCCGTGATTTAGGAAACTTAAGGACTAGAGACCAAAGGTGAAATATAGACGCCATCATCCGTGTGCATTTCCCCTATATACAATGTTATGGAAAACCTAGTTCGGATTAACAAAGCAGTTTAATTAACTGAAATGATTGACAAAAAGGAAATTACATTTATAGTTGTATGCATTAAATAAATTAGTGTTTGTAATGAAAGCGGTCATGCCAAACGTCAGCGATTATAATGTTTTTCATCTTGTCAAAAAAGACTGATCTGGCTTTGTCAGTTTTCCGTCTTATTTGCTGAAAATGTCCTTGAGTTTCCTTATAGGCTTAAGGATACTGTAAAAACGTATTGATCCTGGCATCTTTCTGTGAATGCTGTATAGCCTGCAGTGAGTCTTCTGTGTAAAAGTGGAGGTGTGCTGCAAGCTCGCTCAATTGTGGTGAGATGAGAGAGACGAGCGGAGAATTTGTGTTTAGGCAGCAGTCGCAGCAATGGACGCGCACACTCGCGGTGTTTTCAATGAAGGATTACCATTACACATCTGAAGGATACTAACATGATACGATCTTGTGGATTTGCATCACTCACTCGTGTAACTGGTTTGTAATTTAAACTACGTTTTATGATTTTTGTGTTGCAGAAAACATGACTGGGACATACTTTTTTGGCCGTCAGAGCCAAAACTGTGCTGAATGCAAGACCTAAGCGAAACTCTTAACGGGATTATAACATCTGGGCGGCGTTCGGTTCGGTTCTCGTGGTTTCCCGCTCTGGATTTCGGATTTATCGTTTTTTTATCGGGATGGAAGGACGGGATTTCGCTCCTCCGCCGCACCTTCTGGCGGAGCGAGGCGCGCTGGTTCACAGAGGCGCCTCGAGGATCACTCCTGCCGGGCACACGGCTGTGCAGCATCCCGGTCACTTTCAGCCTGGGAAATATTACCCCTCACACATACCTATGCCTCCACATTCAGGTAAGTGTTATATTTGTTTTCCCCGTCGATAAGTGAATTCCTTTAAAGCGTACTTTTAGCAGATTCAAATTGCTTAACTTCACAATAGCGCATTGACGCGTACTTAGCCAACGTTTACTTTTTTATTGCGGAATATGTTTTTTTTTGGGGGGGGGGGGGGGGAATAAGCAATTGCTACGGTCTGCTTAAAGTCAAATCTGACTGCATTGTGGCGTTTTATCGGACAGTTCACTTGAATAAAATCTGACATGTGCTGCGAAAGGCTGGTCGTTTCTAGTTTAGGAGCAGTGCGTATCAGAAGAGAGCGGTGAGAAAATATATAGGCTACCTTAAATTGGTAATATCATTGTAGGACACCGTAATTTATATTTAGTCCTTAAATTGATTTCTGATGATTAAATGAATATACAGTTTTGGTAATAATGAACAGTTGCATTATAACTGGATTGCCCTCTTTGTTTCAGGCTCATTCAGACATCTAGATTTCTCTGACAAAATAAGTTGTTTGGTAACATCTATTCTAGTAAAGCCCCATGATTTTCTGTTAATTATTGGGGTGCATATTTGAGCGGTTTGCTGCCACAGCTGCTTTAAGTTAATAACACAAGCTTTGGTGTGTGTGTGTGTGTGTGTGTTAGCTGTGGTTCGAGAAGTCTCCAAGATTAGGGTCAGTAGCTGTGTGTGTATGTGTGTGTGTGCTAAAAGAGGCGTCTGTAATACCAGAAAATCCGGTTTCTATATTGAGCGGTGATGTGACGGGGTGCGAATGAGTTGACAGTGCATGCATTAGATTTAACAAGTGTCTCCAACATTCAAAGTACCTTTGGGATAGAGGTACACTTTGCATTTGGGTTATTAATGAGATATAAATTCATATAGAACGTGCACACGAATACGTCCGCCCGTGAATGCTTCAGCTTCTGTTGTTAATCGCAGGGAATATCACATTTTGTACGTAAATCCACATTTCCCCCTTATTTTATTATATATATATATATATATATATATAACACTGGTTGACGTAGCCATACTTCTGGCTGATGTGTTGATTTAAAGAATGTGTTCAGCAGTTTAGTTATAAACAATTAATAAAACTGTCTTTGGTGGTGTTTTAGTCGGTGCAGTTATATTATTTTTTTTCTTTTTTGTTTCTTTCATGTAGCTTAGCATTAATTTGTTCATGCATTTTTTTTTTATTACCTTTGACTTGTTAACTGGTGTCTATATTTATAGGCCTATATGAATTATTTTCAGTTTAATTCGAGTGACGTTTCATTCGCTCATTCACTGTGCTTTAGACTTAGCTGATGTATTTTCAGTCGAATTCGTATTCGATGCATACTGTTCGCTGTGTAGTAGACTTCAGAAGCGAGATCTATCACAGCGCTCGCTGACCCTGATGGTCCCCGGCGCACGGTGAATGCGCGCGGGTACTGATGGTGTCGTTAGCGGCTGTCTTTCTCTCCGGCCTCCTGCTGCTGCTATACTCTCACCCACTGCCTTCTTTAAGTATTTCTTATTTGTTCCTTACACAAATACCTCCGTCTTCTTACCTTACACAGAGACAAACTACGAAGGTCGGCAAGATAAACTCTATAAAACATGCCGTCTCTTTTACGATAGCTGCTTTCGAGTAAATGTACATCTTCCTGTCGTTATATTTTCATCTCTAATGTATCGAATCGGTTCATTGTCTCTTTCTTCGACGACTGTCGCCGAGCTGAATACGTTTTAAAAGCCGCACCGCCGGTAGATTGATGGATTTTGTTGTGCTGCTCAGGTCTCGCGTGCACATCAAATGCTGCTCTGGCAGTGCGCGCGGATAATGTGTACAGTAGGATCTCCTTTTCTTCTTTCTTTTTCACCCCCTCTCTCTCTTTCTTTTCTTTCCTCCATATCCTCAGCAGATGTCTGTAACGTCTGCCTCAAGGCGGACGCCAGCTCATGCCATACAGGTGCATCATTACTTTTGTGTGTGTGTGTGTGTGTATGAGTATGTGTGTGCGCTCATATCAATTTCTTGTTCTTCCGCTGTGGCTTTTTTAATCAACACAGGTGTCTTTTCTGCTCATACAGAATAGGTAATACACGATGATACACGATGATACTGTGCGTATTATTTACATCATACACTGGGACAAAAGTAATTTATATAAGTTTTAGACCATCCTCTTTTTATGTTCGCGTGGGATACGCACTTAAATAAGCAGATATCAATATATAGTTTCCTTCCCCTTTTTCTTTTCCTTGTGTTTGAATTATTTTACTTCTGATTATTTTATAAACTATTTGATATCCCTATATTCCTCTTAATTAAAATGTATTGCTTCAGACAATCACACACGTACACATCTAAACAGTAATCCCTGTGCAGCCATAAAGTCCCTTAATGATAGTGAAAATAATGCAATACTCTTTTTAACTGTTGCATCACAAAAATAGCTACAATTTGATCAAGAGACCGAATATTTAGCGTTTTTCTCGGATACAACCAACAGCAACCCGCAGTTCAATTAGGTGGCACCCCGTCTGTCACAGTCATCCACCTGGTGATTCGCCCTCACCCTCTGCGTTACAGAGTGCTTTTGTAGCTCTGTGCCACAGCAGTCATGTTTCTGCAAAAGCAGTGGTCTGCCCTGTCAAGCGTTGGTCGGCCTTCTTTCATATCACCACTTCTTCTCTCGCTTCTGTGTGCCTTGAGTCCTGATTTAACAATGCTGTGTCTGCGCTGCTGTTGATCCTAACCCGTCTCACCCTCCCCGTCCACTCGTTCCTCTGCGGCGCAGCCCAGCTCCGCGCTGAGGTACTGCTGCCCCCAGGCCATTCGCCTTTGATAGGGCTTGTAGTTTAAATTAGTGCGTTCGCTTGAGTCTAGTTAGTATCTCTCTTCCTTTCTCTCTTTCTTGCGCCTGTCTCTGCACTATCCCTGACTTGCAGCGGATAACTTGTAGTACATAAATGCTAAATTAATTACAGCGTTCTTGGAATAAACGTTTATGTTTGAATCCACCTTCATTCGAAAACTTCCGAAATGGCATGCGATTCCTTAGCTGCTCCAAAATAGAGTGAAAGTGACTAAAAGAGAGAGAGAGGAAAGGAAAAGAGCGGCTGAATGTTTCCACCTGGTTGGTAATCTGGCCCAATTACCTCTGCTTGGTAGCACAGAGCCTGGCGTGTTCCATCGCCACTCACTATGCCTGCCAGCTGAGTGCTGTGCGCGAGTGTACGACGCTCTGTGTGTGTGTGATTCAGCAGAGCCTCGTTGGCAGAAGCGACATCGTTCCCCCTCCCCTCCCCTCCACCCCAGTCTCTTCTTTCACTGTTTGATGTGCCTCGGTAGGCTGAGAGAGTCCCAACGCCCTGGCCCGACTGCACCCATCACCGCTGCCCCCTCAAACAATGCATCTGCACGTCATCAATCCCGGCAGAAAATCATTTATTAATATTTGATATGTACACCTTCTTATGTGCTCCTATAAAATATGTATTACCCGCTTCAGCGCCCGGAATATCATCGCTTTCTATGCCTGTGACTATTGATCAGGGCCGCGTTTCCCAATAGCACAGCTGTGCCGTTAAAGTCGTAGGATCAGGCCAACATGGTGCTTTCCGAAAGAAAGAGGCGGCTCACCTGCATTCTTCTAAAAATAGTTCTGTCATCATTTAATCCTTTATAATTTACTCATCTTTGTGTCGTTCCATTTATGACAATTTACGACATGAGTTTATGACTTTTTTTTGTCCACACAGGCCTGTGCAATGAAAGTCAACGTGGTCTAATTTGTTTTGCAGAGCACTAACATTTATGGTATGAATAAAAAACAAACAAAACAACTGTTTTTCAAAATCCTTTGTGAAAATCAGTTTATAACATTAAAGTGAGGAAACGATGATAGAATATTAAAGCATTGATTGAAATATATGTTGATTAAAATCTGTACTTAAATATGATTTTTTTTTTATGCTGACAAACCCCCCCCCCCAAACATTACAAACAGTTTGCTATAGATTTCATGCAAAGCAGGAGGATTTAAATGTGGAAGTGTGAATGCATGCATGGCACCTATTATACACCTGACATATGATATGTTGTTTTTTTACACCAAATCTGAAAATTGTCATCCTTCCGATTTGGATTTGTGCAACTGATACTTGAGAACTGACTGGGTTAAAAAAAAATGCTCATTGGGAGGGCTTGTAATATGCACACAGACACAATCGCACACAAACACACATAAGCTAAACTTAATAACGGATGCAAGCAAATAAGTGTAAATAGACACTAATGCATACACACACACACACACACA
>JAUMHR010000062.1:13075429-13089855 GCA_032361145.1 Enteromius fasciolatus | reverse complement strand
TTACAGTATTTTTAATGAAATAAATGAGCATTAAAACGTCTTTCAAAAACGTTTTAGATGGTAGTATATCAGTGTTGTGCTTAAGGTTTAAGAGCATCACCTGTTGAAACTGATATATGATATGGCAACTTTAAGAAGTCATGTAAACAACCACATGAACTTCGGCAGAAAATCGTATAGGCTCTTCGGTTTGCGGCGTGAACACATCCCCTCTGTCATTGCCTCTCTCTGCATCTCTTTTTAGCCCAAGCCGTACTGAACAATTCCCTCTAGAAGCAACCCTTTCCATTTGATTTGAGTCTGCATGTGTGTTCAAGCCAAGCAGATGTGGTTTTTGGTTACACTTCTGTTAAACCCCCCCCCAAAGGAAACTGCTGCATTTTCTCGCTCCCGTCACTTATTTTGAACATGGGAGGGCTAGGGTTTTGCCGTACCTCAGCTTTGGGGTTTCAGGCGTGCTTCACGCTCTCTTGCAGAGGCCAAATATAGAGGCTTATTCCAGTGTGGGTGCAAGACACCGCCAGACCTGACCAGACTAGACCCCGTTACAACAAGTGCTGCTATTTCCACTTTCCAGCAGGAAACCAGCTGTGTGGCTTTAGCTTAGCAAGGGCTTTTTGAGTTTGTGTGTGTGTGTGTGTGTGTGTGTGTGGAAGAAAAAATAAGGAGGGTTTTGATGTCATGGGCGCATGTGCAGGTTAATCTCAACGTTGGACAGAAGAACATTTGTGTGTGTGCATATCGGATGTAACGAGCAGTTACCGATGGGCGTCAGAGAGCAGGAAGCTGTGCTCCTCTGTATCTGCTTTCTCCCTCATCGCTCACTCCTCGTTTACTCTTACAACAGAGTGTCGTTGTTTGCGAAGCTGCAAAAACGACCATTGTTTAGCTGCGCTTGTGGTTGGAAAAAGGCAATTTAATATCTCTGATCAGCATTTAAAGTGTAGCGATATTGTGCTGATAACGTTTACACACACACATACATGCACACACACAAATCATGGTGGGGACTTTGTTTTGACCTCCATTGTTTTTACACTGAGCTAATTTATACCTACTCCTATGCCTAAACCTAACCCTCACACAAACATTTCTGCACTTTTACATTTAGTTTTTTGTTGCGCATGCAATTTTTCTGCCTTTGTTGGGTGTTTTGTTCCCTCTGGTTTGTAACGGTTCTAGTACTTGTAACCATTTTAAAAAAGAAATTAACATTTTTATTCAGAAAGGATATATTAAATTGATCAAGGTTACATTTATAATGTTATATAATAATTTTATTTTGAATAAGTCTCCTCTTTTAAAGTTCCTCTATAAGAATCTTGAAAAAATGTATCTCAGTTTACAAAAAAATATTAAGCAGCACAACTATTGACTATTTAGCATTAATGATAATAATAATGGTAAATGTTACTTGCATATTAGAATGAATAGACCAATGAGGAATACATTGTATTTTCATTACAGAAATAAATAACAATATGAAACAGTTATGTTAAGTAGCTGTATTTCACATTATTACAGTTTTTATGTTTAATCAAATAAATGCAGCCTTGGTGAACGTATGCTTTTTTCAAATCATCAGAAAATCTAACCAATCTCAAATTTTTGAATGGTAATGTTAATAATCACACATTTAATTGCTGTCCTGTAATATACCATAATATACCATGTACATCTTTTGCTTGCTATATAAATCTAATTAAGTTTTTTAATTAAAGTTTTTTTGCATAACTTGACATCATACATTTGTTAGCAGAAACATTTATTTATTTAAAACTCTGGTAAAAAATAACTAAATAGTTTTTTTGGTTGTGTTTTTAAATCCAAGAAAAGGTTCATTCTTCCTTTATTTATGCATGCATTTTTTCCAAAGTGAGTTTTTTTCTTTCTTCCTCAAATATAGTAAAGTAAACATATATTCTTATTCCACATATATTTAAAAAAAATAATTTTACTTTTAAGAACACCCCCAGACATTCCATAAAGGAGGTTTTGTCATATTTTGTTAACGTGTGTGAACAAATAAGTCTCCAAAATATTACTAAGCAAACCCACAGACACACACACACAAGATCATAAACCAAACATCCCAAGAAAAACTTAAGTTTTAGCAAACCAAGAAAGACAACAGAAGCAAAACCACATATATACACATGGTTTTGCATACACACACTTACACAATGGGAGGGCACAGAAATATCATTATGGGTAAAAAAAAGCAGTAAGAAGACCAAAAAGAGCAACCTGAAGGAATTAAGGGCGAATGTGACTAAAGTAGTTGGGAAGAGAATAGCTTGAGTAATTCATCTGCAGGTCTCTGCATGCCTGTTTGCACAAGCTCTGGATGCGTGTGTGCGTAAGTGGACACGTACCTAGAGCAGCGGAAAAAGTCATTTGTCTCTGTGATTACTCATTAATGATCAGGGCCTATCCAGCCACTCCTGTTTTGTTTGGTTTCTGTGCATGTGTGTGTGTGTGCATATTTGTGTGTGAGTATGAGTGAATGAAGTGTGTTTGCTTTTCTCTCCTCCATCATGGTTAATTGCCCTCTCCTCCTCCTCCTCCTCTTGGCTTAATGAGGTGTCTGACCCCTGGTCGCCTCCAGCACCATCAGAGCCTTATCATAACACACACATACACACGCACACACACAAACGTACGCATGCTGAACATGGCTTCTCCCACAGTTCCTGTTGTTCCCGCAGTCTCTGTACAAGAAACTAATGAGTTGTAGGTACGTCTCCTCGGGGTCCACATTCTGCGTGTGTGACTCCCTTCAAATGTGAGTCGTGCTTCCGTTGGTCGTCTTTGCCAGCCAGCACCGAGACAGATGCCAATGTCAGTTTGTGCCGGAATAAGTACTGCTAGTTGATTCTCGTGGCATGTTCAGACGAGTCAGTGTAATTAGGCTGCTGGATTATACCAGGAAGGAGGCGTGCGGCTCACCTACGAATCCAGCATCTGTGATTAAAGTTAGAATGCGTAACTGCTGTTTCTGGCAGCCTGTTTGTGTTAGTGCTACAACAAACACCTTTAAATATCAATGTTATTCTGAAAGACTTGTGGTTTTTTGAAGGAGTATTTTGACAATGCCATTGTTTATCAATTTAGCTTGTACTATGAATATATAGTGTGTAATATATAGTTAGTGTTATACAGCTACATTATTTCTTTGACTATATATATATATATATATATATATATATATATACATAGTAATATAATATACAATATACGTTTTGAGAATATATTACTATTATTTTTATATATATTTTTTTTAATTATTTTTTATTTATTATTTTTTTTAATATTTTTTACTTTATAATTTATTATTATACAAATAGCATTTTGCATTTGAAGTGATTTTAATTTTTTCTTTTGAAGAAAAGGTTTGACATGCAGCATAAATAGTTTTTTTTACTTATAATGTAACAGTAAAACAAACACAAACAACTTTCACAAACAATTATAAACAAATGGCAAGTAATACTTGAAATTTTGAAATTGAAAACTGAAATAGTATTTTCTTGTGAAATGTACTCCAATATTTTTGTTTTATTTACAACTACAATCATTTTTACAGTTTTTGTGCATAACTTCATTTCATTAAGTCATTTAAGTGCAGTCACTTTAACCTATACCTCACAGTTGTTTCTACATGGATGTGTTGATGTGAGATGAATTTTGTTGGTTTTGTGGTGCATGCTTATTATTATTACCTTTATGCTAACTGCCACTTTGGTGAAACTAATCAACCTGGTGCCTGGACCCCTGCAGCTGCCTCTGATTGGTTCCTCTCTTCCGCACATCACAGGAGGAATGCAAACTCCAGCTGACTTGTCAGCCAATCATCAGCTAAGTTCTCTTTGAGACGACTGGGAGAACTTTGTATGTGTATGGGTTAACTTTTGCATGAACCATATGTATTCTATTGGTTTAGGGAGTGTGTTGGTCTTATGCATCTCGTGCCCATTTTCCTGCATGCTGATGTCTTTGTAAATGCATAACTTTGCATTTCTGTGTTGTGTAAATGCTTGTATGTGTGTATATGTGTGAGTGTGTGTGTGTGTGTCTAGACACACAGCCACCTTTCAGTGTGTGAGAGATGCAGCATGCACTTCTGCCCTTGATGATGTGAGAGCGTCCCCCAGTTCCCCAGACACACTCATCCACCCTCTGCTCCTCCCTTCCTCTACACTCATCTCTCTCTCTTTGTCTCTTCTGTCATTCTCTTCTCTGGGGGATTCTGAGCTCTATAGTCTGGGGTGTCTCTTGACAGGCAGACGGATGAGCGCTTGAAGGACTGCTGCGTGATTTCTGTGGCAGTGTGTGAGAGTATAGGGGCGGATACCTGGAGTGAACTCTCAGAAACCTCCAGTCTGCTGCCAGAAGCGTTTGAGTGACAGCTGCTGAACCTATACAAATCTCGGAAGAGAGAGTGGGAATGTGGAAACTCTTAAGAAGAGTTGTGAATGTGGAAACAAAGAACTGTAAAAGATGTAGTGTTAAAGGTGAAGTGTGTAATTTTTGCATCACTAGTGACACCAAACAAAGTAAAAATAACGACTGCTTTAAACATGGAATTGCCACTGGCTGAGATCCAGATCCTGCCTAGAGATGGAAATCAAGGAATATTGGGGAAAAGATTTGTAACAGCTGTTAAGCTAGAACAAAATGTTGTAATATATTCATTCATTTTTTATAAAAAAAACGGTAAACACTATATTTTTGATTCAATAAAAAGAACCTGCTCAAGTTCACCGGGGAATTGGACTTCACTGTTCGAGCTGTATGTTTTCGATTTACTGAATTAACAGTTGGGATGTGTTTGATTCACTAATATGAATCAGTTCACAAGAATCGTTTGTTCGAGAAGCAGATTACAGTGTTCATATTGCATTCATGTAGCTATGTTGTGTTGCTGGATTACAGGAGTATTTTCGTATTGCAAAACATGGACAGAAAATGCAAGTGCAAGAACTGATACAGAACAAAATATGACTGAATAAGTAAGTTTAAGTAAGAAACAGTTCCTCTTCAGAAACTCGAGCCGCATCGACAAGGCGCTATGGGGAACCCCTACAGCGTGACGCTCTTAATAGTATGTGTAATCAGTCCAATAGATCGGCGAGACGTCATAGACGGATGACGTCATTGGCCAGGAAGCATAAAAACACGTGGAGTGCAGCCGACTTCATCTCCTTGGCATTCAGCAAGCACTCTGTGTGTGTCAGTCTTATTTAGTGTTGTCTGTCTATTATCACTCCCTATTTAAAAATTACGAGTGAAGGCAAGGGCGAGAGCGGGCAGCATTTCGGGCCGTGTTGTTCCCTTCCCAAACTACGTTACGGGTAGGGATACACACAGTTTGAGTGTTGTCTTTTTTGCTCTCGGAGGGCCCTCTTTGAGGAGAGAGCCTTCCTCATGGTACCAGCCCCGCTTTCACTGAGGTGGATGCGGCATCTGTGCTCAGTGAATCGCGGTGGAATTTGGTGGAAGATGGGTGATCCCTATCCTCTTCCTTTCTCACCAGATCAACTTTATGTGCACAAGCATGTTGTCTATCATTACTGTTAATAAATGAATAATGAGCAGTATTCTGGAGAGTGGAGCGCACGCTGTCTCCGAGGAGTGTGTCTGTGCTTGCGAGCTCACGGTTTTCTTCCACTGCTGCTCCTTGTTGCCGCGTAATGCTAGCAAAGGATGCGTTCCTTACTGGTTAGGGAGCGGTCATGAGTGGCCACATCAATCTCACGTGGCACATCAACTTCCTGTAGATGCTGGCCGTGTTTCAGTCACTGAAACACTTCCTCTCAGATGTAAGAGATCGATATGTGTGAGTGCGCACCAACAACACATCAGTGGTCTCGTACATCAACCACCAAGGAGACCTGCGTTCTCGGCCCTTATACAAGCTGGCACATCAGATCCTTTTGTGGAACCGGGTCAGACTTCTCTCACTTTGACCCGTCTACATTCCCAGGCATCTAAACCTAGGAGCAGACATCCTGGTCCAGCAGATCTGGAGAGTTTTTCGAGCAGAGGTAGACTTCTTTGCAGCACTAAAATGCACAATGTTCATCCAGCTTCTCTCTTGTTCATCCAGCTCCACTGGGCCTGGATGCCATGGTACAGACGTGGCCAAGGCTTCGTCTGTACGCCTTTTCCCTGATTGCTCTGCTCCCAGGAGCTCTGGAGAGAATGCGCAGGGACTCGGTCAGTCTACTACTTGTAGCTCCATTCTGGCTGGGCCGAGTATGGCTCTCGGACCTGATGGCCCTCCTAGATGGCTCTCAGTGGGAGATTACAGTCAGGAGGGACCTCCTCTCACAGGCAGGGGACACTATCGTCCACCCTCGCCCGGAGTTGTGGAAGCTGCGAGTGTGGCCCCTGAGGGGACAGAACTCATAGCCTTCGGTTTCTCAATGGAGGTTGGAGGTTCTCAATGGATCCAGAGCTCTATCCACGAGGAAACTGTATGCCCTGAAGTGGAAACTTTTTACTTCTTGGTGTAGAGAACGCCGGATCCTGCAGGCCAGATTCTCCACTGGGGTCACCCACTCCACCCTAAAGGTTTACGTGGCGGCAATATTGGCCTACCACGCCTCTGTCGGTGGACACAAAGTTGGTAGAGACCCCCTGGTTACACGTTTCCTTCATGGTGCGCTGAGGTTGGGGCCTCCAGTGCAGCCCCATGTCCCTACATAGGATATGGCCATGGTGTTAGAGGCCCTCTGTGGGCCACCTTATAATAAGTTTGGCAGTTGGTTCCACTGTATATTTTTGATTCACTTAAGAACCATCTAATAAGACTCATTTAGTCAGGAATTGGTTTACATTGGTTGCGCTATACATGGTTTTGATCCACTAAAAAGAACCGGCTCATAACAGCCATTAATTTCATTAACTCATATGAGTCTTTCATAAGGGAGTCATTCACTGGTTGCATGGATTGTTTTTGATACTTAAAAAGAATCATCTCATGCGAGTTATTCATGTGGGTCTTTACACAGGTTGGGCTCAGTATTTTGCTTTTTGTTCTTGACACCCCCCATAATTTTAAAACCAGGCATTTTTTCTAGAGTAATTTGACTCTGTAATAAGTATCCAACAAGCTTGTCTTATGAATGTTTGTATAATCATCACGTAATTTTCATAAATACAGGAAGACATTATTATGGGTTGTAAAGACATTTTAGTAACATAATATGCATATAATTTTTTATCTATTTTTATTTCAATTTAAGTATAAGCTTTCGAGTTTTGACCAAGTCGAAACTTTTCACCGGTGGTGTGCAAAGGATTTCTTCATATTTTTCCTCATTTTGACATGCAAAGCTAGGCTGCTATCAGTAGGGGGCGACATTGCTAGAGGGGGTGCTGTAGGTAGTAAGGTGTGAAGGGGGTCAGACTTGCGGTCAGAGTGTTTACTGTAAACAGATTGTTGAACAAACAGCGGCTAACATGCTCACCGGCAGACCCGCTGTCCACTGTTGACTTAACTGCTCCCTTATCAGAGAGAGCAGCACACGGTCAGCCCTGAATAAACATTCCTAACACAGGAGTTCTTTGTGTGCATGGGTGCATGTGTATGTCTCTGTATGTGTGTCACTGAGCACAACTCTAATGAGGAAATACTAAGTTTAACTTGTCCGTACAGTGCGTACAGCATGCTACTACAGCCTGCGCAATCGCATGCAGATTTAAAAAAAAAGTTAATGATCTAGCTAAGCGCTCGGGGCTGAAGGCCAAAGCCAACCCAGCCAGATCCACAAGCTCTGAACCTGCACCGCACTGATACCACAGCTCATCCCTTCAAATAGCTTCACATAACAAACATTACACAGATCAGAACCACATTGGACCAGGACCAGCTCTTTTATCGCACTGTGCTGGCTGTAAAGCACCGCAGGAGGTCTTTGATGTTGTCTTGACTATGGGTGTTCTGTGTAAACCTGTGTGAGAAAGCAGATATCATGATTCATCAGTAACTTTGTATTTTATCTGCTTCGTAGATTGTTTTTCTGCCTTTATATATTGATTTATGTAAAATAAAATAAATATACTGTTCACGTATTTACTTTTAAAAGTTTGGAGTTACTCAAATTGCTCAAGAAGGCCCCAGAAATAGTAAAAAATATATAGGCTATATAATGTAAAATATTAGTAACGTTTAAAATGCTGTTAAGGTAACAATTTATTGTGATAGTCCCAGTAACTTTACATGTAAGTTAGCTGTCATTAGCGTATTAGTAGACTGCTTAATATCTTCTAACGCTTTATTTTGATGAGTCCTCAACATACTGACTATGAGAAATTTTGTGTGATTATGTGTCATTGGGAAATTATGTGTCAGCTTATTCTACTAAAACTAAACATGCTATAGATCTACTCTGAGACATATGTGTAGTTACAAATTAATGAGAATTAGTAGTTACAGAGTTACTTTTAGTTAGTTGAATGTCAAAAATGGAATATTAAAACAAAGTGTAACCACTGTTAATTTTATAATTTAAAGTAATTGTGTTCTATTTGAATATACTGTTATTCCTGTAATGGTAATATACATTTTTCATCCAGCATTATCCATTCATACAGTTTTTAGTTTCACGTAATACTTCTTAAGAACCTTTTTTTTTATTGATTTTATTTAATTTTTAATAGGTTCAAAAACATAGTTTTGTTAATGAAAAATATTTATTTTCATAAAGGTGTGGAGAATAAAGTATTTTTTTATTTTCCTAGATAAAATAACTAAATCATCCTACAATATCTTATGAGACGAGCTAAAATTCATTGAAAAAGTGCATTTTTAAAGAGTGTATGAATACATTTGCATTGAGTGATAAGTGACTGTCATGTCAAAACCCTTATATGCAGATTATTTTAGTGTGTGTTTTGTGTTGATTACATGCTCCTTCATTTAGAAAAACCTAGATTTATCAAAATTAAATGATAAGAAAGAACAAATGCGAATGCACCTTAAAAAAGTTCTTGAATCTTTTTAGTGTGTATGTAATTATAAATGAATAAAACCCATCGAGGACATAATTTTTTAACGCTTTTGTTCGCGTCCACGAAACAAAAAGTGAAAATTAACGATTCTTTCCTAATTACTTTTAACAGAGGGATTCGCTGGTGTTAATAAGAATTCAGTCCTGCGTTAATGAGCCTGTTGCATTTGTGTGTGTGCTTACGTACGTGTTTGCGTATGTGTGTAAGCACATGAGATCAGGCTTCCTGTCTGAGTAAGTACCCCTGTCACTTGTGTTGTTGCTTTATGTCAAAACATCTCAAAGCAGGGACTGCGCTCTGACTCTCAACACACTCGCGTACACACACACACACACATGCATACACACACTTTGTCGGTACGCAGCATGCTGCCAAGTCTCTGGGTGGTTGCAGAGCTCAACCTGTTAAAAGGTTGAACTCTTGGGAAGGTGCTGATCTGAGCGCACTGCACAGAGGCCCTGTGCTCTCCCGTCAGTCTGCAACACACACACACACACACACACATAGTGAGCTGCCTACGTAGGCCGCATTTTAAGCAATCATAGGTGTGTTCCCAGAGCGAATGCTTTTCAAAAAGGTCCAAACGTAATTACGCTCGTTTTGGCTGGATTCCATGTAGGCTTTGAAGAGAAGGCAGTCCCAGGATGCATTGCGACAACTCTCACTATCTCTTGGCACAAAAGCGCACAGCTGTGGTTAGATACATAAGGAATGCCTTATACCGTTTTATTGTGTTCTCAACTGACTTTTTATATGTTGTAAAGGAGATTCAGAGATTTTCTCTGCTGAAATATGGCAGCGGTTTCTCTCCATTACGGCAACCGGCTCAGGTCCTCCCACTTTATTTCAACAGATTTATTTACCTCACAAGCCTGGAAGCATGCAGTAATTCAACACAGGTAGTGCTGTGTGTATGTGGGAAAAAAAGAGAGAATGAGACCTAATGGAAGAGATGGAGAGAGAAAGCGAGAATGAGAAAGAGTGCCTGATCAACAAGTCTGCATTTGTAGAGACGTTGTTAATTGGCATTTGTGACAATAGAACACTGGCAGTTATTGATTCCAGATCGGCCAGGGATCGAATATGCAGAGTTTTACTTCCCATCATGACTGTGAGCACGTGTATGTGCGAGTATGTGGCTTGTGAAAGTACATTCATTGGTTTTAATCAGTGAAAACAGTGTGGGCTATTGACGAAGCTTTTTAATATCTCATTGGTTGCCATATTGTTCCTAAATAGCAGTTAGATTAAATAAAGTAAATATAGGGGTTTTTGCTTTCTGGGTTTTTTTTGTGTCATGCATAAACAAAAAGCTTTCCTTATTTGAAAAGAGTGATTTTCTTTCTTCTGTGGAATGTTAAACCAAATGTTTTGAAGAATTTTGGTATTAAAAGAGTTTGGTTCTATTGATGTTCACAGTATGGAAAAAATACAATCAATGAGAACTAAAAGAACATGTTTCCTGACAAAAGGGTGCCATAGAAAAACAGAAAAGCTTTCCTTATTGCAGAAAAAAGGTTTTTGTATTTCAGTTGGACCTGGAAATTTAGTGTTTTTAATAAAAGTGTATTTTCTGCAGTCAGATTTTGTGTTGTTTTCACTTTAAACATGTTAAAAATAAGTTTGATGTTATAAGATTGAAATAAATGCTATTGACTTTTATTGAAGACAAACTATGATATGTCTTGTTGTACAGTATTACTAGTAAATTGAAATCAATTAAAAAAAATGTTTCCCCTCCTGATTAAGCAAATGAGATTTTGTTTTGCTTCTCACATCTCAAGGCTGAGAAAATAACCCTGGTAATTTGAGTTTCAGAATACATCTCAAAAACATCACACACATCCTCTTTTTAGACTTTTATGAGGACATCTTCATCTTCTTTGAAACATAACAGCAATATTTTGAATGGTAACAAAAGTTTGGGGTTTTGTTCCCATTGGCACTCATTGTATGGACTAAAAATGGAAGTCAATGAGAATTAAACTAACATGGTTCCAATGTGCTTCTTTTGTGTTCTGCTGAGGAAAGAAATCCATACAGGTTTGAATGACATGAGGGTGAGTAAAGGATGGCAGAATATTCATTTGGGGGTGGACTGTCCCTTTAAATATAACTGAGAGCTCCATTATGTCTCCAGCTGAGCTGTAGAAGAGTGACCTCTGAGCAGTGCAGGTATTGGCTGATATCTCAGGCAGTAACGTCACGAGGTCAAATGACGCCTCTGTGTGTGCGCTCCCCTGTGAAGATGACCTTTGCTGTGAATGTACAGATTGCAGGAAGTGCTCCCTAATTTTACTCCCCAGCTGGGAAGGCTTGCTGCTTTATTTCACCAGATGTCCAGCAGACATCTGAACGTTACGGATGAATGCGGCTGTGTGATGGAAGGCGTAATTCAACTTTAGTGCAAGTCAGATTCAGATGTGTCTCTGGTAGTGCTTTACCAGCCTCCGACTCTCCATTTCGCCCCCTGACTGGTGGAGTCCAGAGGCTGGAAAAACATGAAAGAGGCCCCTGGGCAGGTTCACTGTAAGGAATAAGGGGGTAATCTTTAGGCCTCAGTAGAGCAATGATGAGGAGAGGAAGATAAGACGACTGTCTGATCTCTGTATATGAACCTTTTCATCTGCATGTGTTTAACCCGTGTGGTTTCTAAAAGCACCTGCTCTCACACACAAACATGAGTGGAGGAAATTATTGCTCAGAGGTTGCTCTTTCATGGCTCAGGAATCTTCTTAGAAGAGGTTTTAATCAATGGGACTGTACATATGTTAAGATTTTATGACCCTGAGACCTTTTCCCAAAAGAAAAATCTGAAAAGCAAGATTAAGCAAAAGGTTCTTCCATTTCCGTTTTCGCAGCCAATTGAATTAATATGTATTACATGTATTTTGTTACTGCTATTTTTCTGCTGTTTCCACCAAAATAATGTTTTCTGGCTAACACAGATGAGGTCTGTGCAAAATTGCAATATTTCGTTGTAATGGTTTTGAAATCAAGAGTAAATACCTAATCACATCAAGAATTCTAACTATTAACTAACTAATTTAATTGCATCCATGCCGACTCACAAAGTTATCTGCTACTTTAAATGCTGGAGCTCTTTTAATTTAGGCAGATTCTGATTGGCTCAATGTTTTGAAACATATTTTTTTTAATTTTCTGTCCTTACTGTTATAACTGTGGTGGACTTTGCTATTATTAGAAGTAAATAAGAAGTGTACTAAATGTGAACAGGCCTGAAGAATTTACTTCTAACTAATTTCATATTTGATGAATTTATGAGTTACATTATAGCTGTATAAATTCCAATTTATGGCATGATAAAGATGAAAAAAAAAATAGTGAAGGAAAAACTCTAAAAATTAAATTGATGTGTAAATAATGTAATTAAGAATATCTATTATTTACAGTAAATATAAAAGTGCATTCTTTTGTGGTAGGGTGTGAACTGTAACTACTGGAGAAAATAAAATCAGGTTTGTAAAACTAATTTCGGGAGGAGCGCACACAAGTAATTAACGCGGCTGGCCGCTCGTTTCCCAATCAGTACGAATTTCCTTACCTCGACATCCATAGCGACATTCATAGCATCAGTCAATGCAGCATAGGCTTAACCTCGCCTCCACTGCTGAACTTCCGACTAAATTCAGGCGCACCATCAGATCGAAAAATCTACAGTATATAAACCTGATGCAAACTCTCATTCATTTCGATGCATAGGTTAAACAAATGGATCTGCGCTATTCATCAACCTGCAAATCAGTCGACTTCTCTCTTAAATCCACCCCAAGCGCCAAGGTGGCCTTCAAAGCCTTGAAGTCCCGCTTCAGCTCAGCCTTTCATCGCGACTTTACGCAGCCTGGCCTCCAGCTTCTGTATCCAGTTGCTAGCGCGAAACCATCAGTGTTTCAGTGTTTTTGAAAAAGTAATTCTTGCAAGACAAGAAGGGTTAAAAACCCTAGGGCTTGAAAGTCCGCCGAGCTCTGAACCCTCTCCCCGGACAGCACGCCAAACACGCTTAAACCTATTCTATTTACGATTAATTACAGGCAAGCACAACTCGTGAAAAAGAACATCTAATTTTCCACATTTGTTTTTTGTTTTGTTGACTTTTTTCCTTCTATGGAAACGTGCAAACTTTGAATCATTTAAATGAAAGCACATTTACACAGAATCCAATGGTTGATCTTGCACCTGGTCATCTGTACCTCGTTCACCTTTACTCCCTTCCTCTCTCTGAATCGCTCTTCCTTTTCTGCTCTTCCTGTGTTTTTTTCTCCGAGCCCAGAAGAATCTTCCCTCGACTCCCCCGGAGTATACGCCAGCACCAGGCCTTGCACCGCAGGGCGGAGAGTCCTTGGCCGGTGCAGCCGGCAGGCTTATCTTCTCAGCTCTGCTTTCAATCTGAGTGCTCTCTCACCCCCGGGGAGATTCCACCAAGGGCTGGGCTCGGAGCAGATGCAGGCGGGTGTCGAGTCGTGGTCAGCTCTGTCTAGCGTCTGCTGGCCTGCTCTGGATCTTCTCACTCACAGGAGTGGGAGTGCGGCACTGAGAAAGCTCAGGTCTTGATACCAGTGCAGGGCATATGAATGTTTGCTGTCGTTTAAAAAAACTCTGATCTGGCCCATGCTTCAAAGTTGTGTAAATGTTAGGACTGGGCTAATGGTGGGAATGGGTGATTAGTGTGGCAAAACTCTCTCAATAAGTGAAGTTGTCTCATGTGCTGTTTATTTCTTGATACAGCGGCGGCAGATTTTTCATGAACTTTCATCGTCTGGCTTTTTTGGAAAGTGACTGTGCAATTTTGCATCTGCCTGAAATCTATGACACGCATTTTGAGTTGCTTGTGTAAATACTGACCGCTGATGATTTGTCAAGAGTTGAACTTCAGGCGTACCGACTCCCTCTAGATTCCTTTTGACCCGGTTTACTCTTTACAGCTTTATGGAAAGTTTTAGAAGGTCTTGTGAGTCAAGGGCAGGAATGACTTCTCAGTGAGCTGTCAGTGCCGTATGGGATATTTGGTTCCTCTGTGAGGCTGCAGTCTTGCAAAAAGGCCTCTGGAGTGATGATGTGGCCCTGGGTCAGGGAAAAGAAGCCTGGGAAACTGGAAAAGTATGAAATATGCTTTATGGATCATTGCTTTGATTAAAATGATTGTTTATTTTATTACTAATCACTTCTTGTCTGCACATTGCACTGTCTCATCTCTCTAAAAAAGGAACTTTTTTATTTTCAAACCAGCTTTTTGACATTTATAAGCGATATGAAATGTCACATAGTAAATTAATATATTTTTTTCATACTGTACATGATAAGGTTCTGATGGCTAATTTCTATTGACAAATATTTATATCCGTATAACAGATGAACAACTTTAAAATAACTTGCAAAAATGTAATATT
>JAUMHR010000062.1:13023779-13056000 GCA_032361145.1 Enteromius fasciolatus | reverse complement strand
ATAAGTTCAGCTGAATGTTATCTTAGTCCACTGTTCTCCATCTAGATCCTTTATTCTAATGAACTACGTTTACTATACGAACTATATGAACTTACTAAAAGGAATTGTTTGTATTAATTATAATCATTATTGTTTTGTAACAATAAACAACCATTAATTTAACATTTATATTTTTTACTGTATTTCTGTTCTTGCCATTTTATTAAAGCAATAAGGCACCTGAGGCTGTACGTTACAGTGGTTTTACCACAGATTTGAAAGAAAAGCTGCCTTGTGTGGCTTATTGCATTTTTTTCTCTGCAACCACAGTGGCCGCATTCTGCAGCCGTTGATTCAGCACATCTCGCAATTAACAGAGCTGACAAGATCCCCTCCTCTCCTCCTCCTCTTCCCCTCTCTGTTCTGCTCTCTCCTCCCTCCGTCTGCCTGCTTCGTTCTTCTGCTTCGCTTCAATTAGAGGGTTAGATGGGCACGTTTGAGTCAGCCCTGTTTCCTTTTTAATCGTACTTCTTTCTTTCTCTTAAAATCATAAAATTAAAATATGTATTGCAGAAATAAAATTCTTGTGGTGTAGTGTGAACACATGAAAGTAAAGGAATGACAGCAAATAAAAAAGACTGTTAAACAATTATTAAGTTAAGTAAGGAATCTATGAAATGGAGCAAGCTGTGGTAATAACTGTAACAGAGAAATGCATCCTTCTGACAGTGCCTCATTCCTTTTTCTTTGTCAGTAATCTTTGTTCACATATGATTAAAGAAGTGTGTGTTTCTCCATTGTCCTATTCCAGCAGGTCGCACGACTTTGGGTTTTGTGCTTTACATGGATGTTTTTTTTTCATGTGCATGACAGGCTGTAATCTGATGCACTGTGTTGTGCCTTACATGTAAAGTATATGGGTGCCGGTAAAGCTGTTATTGAGTTACACTTTGAGGGAATCTTAATGATTGGAACAGACTGATTAGCTATTACAAATTATTATTTAATTTTATTACTGGTACTTTTTTTCTTTCAGTGATTTAGTTTTATATTTATTTATATTAAACAGTCATGGCTATAAATTATTAACTAATATAATATAACTAATATAATAAATTAACTAAAATGAGAAATTTGAGAGAAAGGGGAGGTATGGAGTGGCAGCGAGAAATTGTTAATAATTTATAATAGATTAAAGAGAAAATGACCTCCTTAAAACAAACATTGGCGTTCAGCTCACCAGCGTTAATGTCTGTATGTACATGATTGAATGGGTAGATCTGTGTGGCTCCATTCCTCCTCTTTCCTTCTCTATACTCACACACACACACACACAACCACAGATCCTCTTTGACTTTGTTTGGGAAACTGTCCAACACTCCCCACCTGTACTTTTCACTGCTTCTCAGTCTTACAGAACAAAAACAGTGTCTTGGCTTCTGAGCCGAATCTCAGTTTGATCTGGCACACTGAGCTACTGTGGCTCCATCATTCTTCATTTAGATGAATACAGTTTTCATTCAGACTGGGGAGCTGTAGTTTACAATAAGTGTGTTTGATTAGTTATGTGTGTGTGTCTCGTTCCTCTAGCCTGTAATGGTCTGTGCTGGACTGCATTTATTGCTCATCATTAGAGTGTGATTGCTTTCAGACTGCCGTGCCGCTCTGCTCTAATTGTTGCCATTTAAATTAATTGTTGAAGGGAGGGATTGTGGTGATTGTTGCCTCTTGTTTTTTCTTTCCTCTGGTCTGACCTCAACTGTGGTGGTATTGTCTTGTCTGCTCTGTTCAGTTCTCATCTCCTTTTTTAAGACTATAAGAAAATTGGGGGTCAGTAAGGAAATGACCAATTTTATTAAGCACCGATGTATTAAATTTGTCAAAAATGGCATTAAAGACTTTTGCATTGTACAATGCTGGTCTATTATGTACTATTCTATTTCATTTATACTGAAAAAAAGCAAAGCAGTTTTCACAAAAAATATTAGGTTGCTGTTTTCAACGCTGATAATTGTTTAAAAAAGCACATTCGAATGATTTCTGAAGGGTCATGTGACACTGAAGAGTGGAGAAATGGTTGCTGAAAATTCAGCTTCGCCATCACAGGAATAAATAACATTTTCTAATATACTAAAATAAAATAAAAAAAACCCTGCATTTTATATTGTGCTTAGATTTCAAAATATTACGGTTTTACTGTATTGTTATCAATTAAATGCAGCCTTGTTGATCTTAAAAGGTTTCATTAAAAAATATCAAAAGAAATCATATTGACCTCAAATGTTTGAATGCACTCAACACACAAACACACACGTTTACAAATAACTTCTCGTTTTAGTGCATGTTCACAGTTAATGTGTGCATCTCTTTGTATCAGCACATGCTGCAGGAGCTTGTGTGTGTATGCGCACCGCGTATGTGTGGTCGATAAAATTGAAATTCTGTGGCTGTAGGAAACAGGTGCAGCCAGAAGGCCTGATATTACACATCTGGACTCCCTTGTGATGTCACTGTCAGCAGGACGCTCCACTGGTGTCAGTTAGTAAGAGAGGCAGAAGAGGGGGGGAGATTCTTCCCTCCTCCTTTGTCTCTCAATCGCTCTCTCTTTCAGACACACTCACACATGTACCTACAGACACTTACGGTCTGTCTTTCTCATAATCTGCCTCTTGAAATGATATGCTTCTTCTCTATCACCCTCGCACTCCCTCGTTCACATCTCTCGTTCTCACTTTTACCCTCTTGCTCGTTATTGATATATGTGTTACACAAAGGTTTAATTCATGCCCTGGATGCCTGTTACTGTAATGAAGTTCTTAATAAAGGTTCAGGAGGTGTGTTTTCATCATTTTCACCAACCACAAAACGGTCAGTCGAGATATACAGCATAGCCAAGCTGTTTAATTTTAATGATGAAATTTTCCTCCATATTTACAGTCATTTTCATATTTTTGGCTGATAAACCATAACCACTTAATTTTTGTAGAAATACATGCCAAAGAATATTTGAAAATCTAGCCTTTGAAATGGTGCAGTGATAATGGATATTGAACAAAATTGACATACATTTAGAAATTTGTGTTTGTAAAGATTAAATTTAAGTGAGCAATGGAAATCTAAAAGGAAATATCCAAATTAAATTTCCAAAACTGACTGTTACCAATAAAAAATATTCCATATCAGATGATGATTGATTTGGTACCTACATATCGTGCATTAATTATTCCATCTGTCTTCTTCCAAAGTTCTTTTGTCAGGACAGACAGGGTCATGACAGTGTGTGTGCTTTGTAGGCTAAGGGACAATGGCTTTGTGGAATGCTAAGGGTGAGCATTATGGACTGCTGTTTACTTTGGCCCCAGACCGTTAAACTTTTAACTGCATCCAATTAAACTGTGTGCAAGGACAGGGTGTCTCAAACAAATATGTGAACAAACACAGGAACACACACTCAAAAAGACACCGTTATACTCTACCCTTACACAGACTTCCATTTCACTGACAGACAGACACACACACACACACACACACACACACATCCATACACACCCCAGATGGCTATAATAGCTTTGTGTTGTGGGCGACTTAAGCGCATGACCCTTGTGTGCCTGGCCATTGACCTCTGTTGCTCTGTGGTTGGGTTTCAGCCATGTGCCTAGTTTACACATAAATACACCCCAGTGTAGCCTTCACTATCTCAGGACACAGTGCAGTGTCCTTGAAGATGCAGAGTCAAACTGAGCGGCCATTTACCTCCCTCTGAACCAGTGGGATGTGTGTGCATATCTGTTAAAAGCTCATCTTGAATTACTGTTTGTCTGTGTATGTCTCTCTCTTATATATATATAAATACATATACACATCTGCTTGGAAAATAATGTTTCTCTAGTTATCTTTAGGTATAGAATAGTGTGCGTGATGTTTGCTTTAGCAAGAGCAAGTTAAATGTATTTTAAAGGCTGTAATTGTAAACAGAAGTTCTAAAAGCTCTTGTTTAGTTGAACTACTCATAAATGTCAAGTAAAGAACTGAACTTGTTTGTGCAGGGGTTTCTGGGAAAGGTTGTACCGTGCTGTAGGGCTTCATGAACCTGCGTCCAGCCACAGCAAAAGGCCAAAACTGTCACTCTCTTTTGTTACATTTGTTTATCCTGACAATGTTCTCTCGCCTCTTTCCTTTCTCTCTCTCAGCCCCAGGGTATCCCCGGTTTTCAGGGAGTCTAGCCCCCACCTTCCTGCCCATGAGCCCCCTGGATCACCATGGCAACAGCAGCGTACTCTATAGACAGCACCGCTTCTATGACTCTCAAAAAGGTGAGCAAGGTTCCATTTCTTCTGTCAATCAACAGTAAACAGACTATGAAAAAGTATTGGCTAAATTTTTTTCTTTCTTAAGATTTCTATCTACGAAGCCTCCCGTCGCAGCCCCACCTACTCTCCACAAATCACAGCCTCCCACCACTATCTAGGACCGCCCCTACCCACCCGCTGGACTCCTGCAGTCGTGAGAGGGAGCCTGGGATCATAGCTTCCCAAAAGAGCTCCAAAGAGACGGGTGTAGTGGAGCGAAGAGTAGCACCCGGAGCAAAAGAAAAAGAAAAAAGTAAACAAGAGTCCAAGCAGGATCGGCAACATCATGGTCCTTCCACCCTTCACCACCAGCACCAGCACCACCCTCAAGGCCTAGAAGAGGACTTCCGGCACAAAGACGACCCTAAGCACCTTAGTTCCTGCCTGCTTAGCACCAAGACCCAGAATGGCTCTGATCCAGGAGCCACCACCAGGGGCTCCCTGCCCAGTTGTGTGGGGCCGGGAGCCTCTGGTTTGGGGACTGGCCGGCAGACAAGTGGAGACGGACACTGTTGCAAGGAGGGGATCAGTGGAGAGATGCGAATTAGCGAGCCACCTTCAGACTGTCTTCGCCACAGTGCCATGCTGGGCCATGCCCACCCAGTGCCCTACTCCATACCCCCTCCCCTGGGCCTAGGCTCTGCCGTGGGAGGATCCTGGCTGCACCCGAATCATCCCCACCATCACCATCATCATCATCCCCACCCTGATCTCTTCTGTCCACCACCCCCTGCTCCACTAACCATGCCCACTGCTCAGGAAAAGAGCCTTGGCAGGGACTCTGAGGTGATGGGGCCTACCTTTGTGCCCTCTGTGGGGCCACAGGGAGACAAAATCAGCGGACCATTCCAGCTGGGGAACCCTCACTGTCGAGGTGTGGGAGGTGGGATGGTCACGGTTGGGGGCAGTGCGGGGAAAGAAACGAAAACTCCTGAGAGGAGTAGCAGTGGAAATCGAGCAGCTACCCTACTGCCTCCTCCAAGTAGCTGCCAAAGAAAATCTTCCCAGCAGCAACACGCATATGGCAAAACAGACAAGAGCCAAGACTGGCCCCCGGGCCTCCATTCACGCACAAACGAGGTTCAGCACAGTCAGAATCAGCATCCCCACTCGGCTCGTTCTTGTAGGTTGGACGGCAGTGAGGAATCTGATGCCTTTCGTCCTTCTCTGCCACAGGGGACAAAGGGTGGGCACCAAGCTAAGAGTAGCATTTATGCCAGCACTCCACCTTTCCGGGACTGTTCTCACTCAGGTCCGTCGAACAGGGTGTCGTCCGAAGGTAAAGGTGCAGATGTAGACTGCACTCTTCAGAGGAACAGTCAGAGAGTGGCACGGATACGTCATCAGCAGCACAGTAACAGGGCTAGCTCTGGTGGACAGGGTCCAGAGTTGGAGCCTGGCAATGGCACACAAGACAAGAGGAAGATGGACATGGAATCGACATCACAGGGATACAGCGGGCATCAGACGGGCACTCATCCCTCCTGGGAGGTGCGAGGACATCCGTCTCGATCGGATGAAGAACCGCACAAGGCTTACAACTCTCTGGGTGCTGCTTCCCAGACGTCACATGGGGACCAAGGGCCTCTTCCCCCTCTAACTGCCACACAGGAGGCCACGCTGGGCCCCCAGGGACCGGAAAGCAATGCCATGAGGAGTCTGATGAAGTATAGCAGCCAGCAACCACTGCTGTTCTCTCAGAAGAGCCCGTTTGGTGGACTGGGCTGCCTCAAGCAGGGGGCAGTTACTGGGCAGAAGAGTGAGAAGAATGAGAGAAACGACAAAAGTGGAAGCGGTTCGAGCTGTTCTTTGCAGGAGGCAAAGCAGACCCTGCCCCCCAGAAGAGCCTCGTCATCTGGGGAGAATGAGCGCTCGGAGCGGGTAGGCAAGGACTCAGGGGAAGCTCAGGGGGAGGGAGAGGTGCGACAGCCCCCTGTAGGGATAGCGGTGGCCGTTGCCAGGCAGAGAGAGCCCCCGTGCCGCCTGCCAGACGGGCATCCCACCCACAGCCACCATAGCAGAGTGATACCCAGCATGAAGGGTAAGCGACTCTCAGTGGGAGGTCTGGTGTTTGTGTGTGTGTGTGTGTGTGGACAAGTGGGTGTTATAACAAGCTATATATATATATATATATATATATATATATATCAGTTTACTGGATATACTTGATGAAATTTTGGAAACTTCATAGAAAAACAAGCTTGTGATTAAGAGAGTGGTCAGAAACGAGACATTTTAGTTGTTAATCCAAAGGCATAACCTTGACAGACTGGATATTTTAGGTGTTAATGTAACTGCCAAATTGCGCTTATACTCTTATAGCCACCTGTTTAAAGCACTGAGTTGTTACCTTATCTGTGTTTGATATATGAAAATGCTACTTTTTCAGTATACAGAGATAAGAATGACAGCAAGGCATGTCTGAATCTAATAAATGTATTTTACTGTAAAATGTATTTTCACTATCCTAAATGTGTGTTTTTGCATTATAGAGAAGAATATGCACCACTGAAATTAGCAAATAAATGAGTTTGATCATCGGTGGGTTTCTAGATTGTTGTGCTGAACTTTTTTGTGTTAGGTGTTGGACGCCCAATGTACTCGCTGGAGCGAGAGATGGATGAAGACGCAAAAAGAATCTGCGAGGAACAGCTTGGACTGCCTCCATACGACAGAGAGCGAGAACTCCTCCTCAGGTAGGACCTATTAGTCAAACTGATGCTTCCAATTGAATTTCTGTGAATCAGTCGTATGTAAACAAAGACCAACTTGAAAACTTAGCATGCTGCACTATAGTTGTAATTCCTTGGAGAGTTACATTGTACCATTTTGATGGCTTCCCCTCAGGGAAAACAAAGACAGAGTTGACTTTGCCAGGATCCACCCCTCTAGTAGTTGCCATGGAGATTTGACCTCACACCTTATTGTGCCAGGCGGTAGCCAATTAGGCACTGAGCCATCTGCTCACGCCCACCCCGCCCATCATCACTGGATGCCTAGGACAGGAAGTCCCTCCCTCTGGATGGGACACTCTTATGGTAAGCAAATGCCATCTGTTTTTGCCATTTTGATGATATTAGATTACAATAAACTTCTTGTACAATAGAAGTCTTACAATATAGGTCTTGTTGAATTTCTGCATGTGTTGGTTAATTAGTTTTACCCTTCTAAATAATCAATAAATTGCCCATTAGTATTGAAACTTTCATCATTAAGTGGTTTTGCATGTCTTTGTTCAGGTCTCAGTCATGCAGCATTGCACCAGAACTTGACCCCCGGCTTCTCCGCAGCTATGCCCAGCCCCTTGCAACCAGTTTTGCCCCTGCCTCAGGATCCCTCCGCTGCCCTGGTGGTATTGCCTACCGAGCCAGCAGCCCACCCTGCCACCCATCACCTTGGTACATTGGCCAAAATTACTGCTATTTTATTTGGTTGTTGTAGCAACATTGTTAATAGTTTAGGGTATGGTATGGAGGTTATTCAGACCCCTATGAAACGATCAATCAATAAGTAGAAGTTTGAGTGAACTTTTAGGTGTACTTTTACAGCCAGACAGTTACAGCAATTTAATCCATGGTCATTCTGTCCACTTGTTCTGTTCTGGAATTCAACACTGAATTCCTTTCCCCTTGGGTGTAATGTCCCTTCCCCCTCTGTATGGTTCCATCTCATCCCCTCCTGCCCCTGTATCATTCTGTAATCATTATTGTGAAACGCTTCACTAAGCCAAGCAGGCATTTACAGCACATTGTAGTATGGACTTAATGGGAACAGTTTCACAAGCGGCCCTAATGCACACTCTGAATGCGCAAAGTGGAATTATTCGAACTGTTTAAACAAATTATCATTTCAAGTAGATAGCTTGCGTATTTGACTTTGAGTGAGTGTGTGTGTGTGTGTGGAGGGGAGGGGGGGTATGCATAGATAAGCGTGTGCGAGCGAGAGAAATGGAGATCTGAAGTCACTGTGTGGGTGTACGTTTCAGGTCTGTTGGTTTAGATTAAATTTGTATGAATGCGTTAGTGCTCACACAGAAGGCAGAATTGGCCCAGGTGGACTTTTAGGAGTTTGTCTCCTTTGCATCAACCTGGTGAGGGACACAGGGAACAATTTAGAGATCAAACTGTTTTGTTTTCTTTTGTTCGTTTTGGCCAGTGGCATGGCATTTTTCTTATAATTGCTCTACGGCAAGGATGGACAACATATTGTGACAATATATCTGTTGATATATTTATTGGTCTGTATCATATTTATTCTGCATGCTCGTTTATTTCATTTTTTACATTTACCTTTGCAGTAATCTAATGTGCACTATTTAAAAGCACTATTAATTTAATAACACTGTTAAATGTAATTTTTAACAAATCTTCGAATGAATATGTCTTTTTCATATTGTACACTATAGTGCTTAAACACCTAAAAAATCAAATAATTTTGTTTATAGGTCAACTGACATAACAGTTAGAAGCAGAATTTTGTGTCATACATACTGGAATAGAGCCAGATTTGGGTATTGGTTTGATAGTTAACATTATTTAATAATCCGAGTTGGCAATAACATGTCAACGAATAAAAAAAGTCATGTAAAACTTATTTTTAGTGGTTAGAAGTTACAGTAGTTGAGTTTTTCAGAAAGCTTATTTACTGTATTTCATTATGCTCTCTAAAACCAAAAGAATATTTACGATCAGCTCATACCAGCAGGTCGTGTCATTCTCTGATGCACCATGCCATCTGAGCGAGTTTAGATGTGGTATTCTTAGCATCTCTTTAATGGTTTTAAACTGTATTGCACTGTGCCTTGTCATGCCATGCTGTGCTCGGTTGTGCCATCGTGTCTGCACAGTTCTGGCATTGTGCTTTGATTTGTTGTGCATCTCTGAATGTCTTTCCACCCTATTATACTGTGCCTTGCTGTGCGGCGCATCATCGCATGGCTTTTTTCAGTATTGTGCTGTGCTCTGCTGTCCTGTGCTGTGCGCCTCGGTTCGGCATTCCTCCTCCCCACACTGGCTGTGAAATTTAATTAGCTCTCTGCTCCTTAGCGTCACACTCCCCTTTCCGCAACAAAGAAGGGAAGTGCATCCATTGGATCCCTCCCTAGGGAAACATAACCCTGTCCCAGTAATCTTTCCCAAACAAAGGTCCTTGCCATACATCAGGGAAGGAGGGGTGGAGAATATGCAGCATGCAAAACCGAACGGCTGAAAGAAAAACATATTGTGTTGAAATTTCTGTGGGCTGAGGCTCAAGGCTGAGACTAAGTGCTTTGCACAGCTGCGCTTCATCCCTCTACACTCTCTCTCCCCCTTCCTCCATCCTTCCTATCTGATCAGCTCATTTCAGAAATGACCGACTCCTTTCAAATATCCTGGTCATTTTGCGATTGAGCGGCACAAAAGTGCATTTTTGAGATGCTTGGTCACACATAGGCAGACATTTCAGTTTGTCTAATTAAAGGGATAGTTTACATAAAAAGGAAAGTTCTGCCATCATTTTACTCATGTTCACGTCATTCCAAAAACAGATGACATCTTCAAGAACTGCTTTTGTCCATATAATGAAAGTCAGCGTTTTTGTACAGTGTAGTTCTTTCATCGTTTTCCACAAAAGAAAGTCATATTGGTTTGGAACAATATGAGGGTGAGTAAATGGCAGATTTTTAATTTTTTGGCTGAAGTATCCCATTAACTTCTTGCTAAGTGTGTCCAATGAAATTCAAAACATATCCAAATCCATTTACTTATTTCATCCTCAATACAAAAAAAACCCCACTCATTGTACATTTTAAACAACTTTACTTCCAGTTAAGTTATTTCGCATCACCAGGTCAAATAAGAAACGACTATTTTAAGCTAGAGCTTGCCATTTTTGCATGCAATATGCATCAGACGGCCAGTGAGCGCTGCCTTGTGAGGCTGGAACAACAGGGTGACCTTAACGCTTCCGTGTCTGTCTCCCCTCCTTGAGTTTGTCTCTGGGTATAACATCTGTGCTCCTTTTTAAGGCCAAAACCCATCACCTAACCCTTATTAAAGGCATAATAACTCAAGCCCAGCTCTTGTGAATGAGTGAGCCATTTGGGAGTAGACCCTTCTTGCCCGCTCTCAGCAGGCTGTCAGGAAGGTCTTGTCAGAGGAGCCACATTCATGTGACAGTTTGAGACGGCAGCGCTGAATCGTCTTGACTGGAACTGCAGCATGCGTGAGCCAGAGATCAGGCAAGTGTGGCTGGTGAGCTCACTGGTGACCGTCGTTTTGCGTTAATCCACTGAGGTATGACCAGGCTAACGGTGAGTGCGAGAGACAGACAATGTAAAAAGAAGGCAGTTTGCATTCCCTCTCTGCCCACGGGTTGAGTGCGCTACATGATGAGGAAAGAGATGTGGAAATGTGAGGGAGTTTTTTTGCCCTGGGGACGAAGGATGACTTTTGGAAAGAAAAAAGCGGGTGGAAGAAAAGAGGGACGGAAAAGGAGTGGAATCTCATAGCCGTAAATCAATAGGCCTTCAGAGCGATAAGTGAGACTTGCCTTGAGGCAAAAGAAAAACCTTTGTTCATTCTTTTCTCATTCCTTTCTCTTTCTCTCTCCCGCTCTCTGTAGATGTAATGGAGCAGCAGGGACTGTGGCCCCCTGTTTACGGAGCCCGAGGGCCCGCCTCACACATGCAGCATCCCGCTGTCTATTCCCGCTCCCAGTTTCTACGGCAACAGGAACTCTACGCGCTGCAGCAACATCAGCACCAGCAGCACCGCGCAGCACAGGCGATGGAGCTGGCTCACAGACACAGTCACTTTCAGGTATTACGTACATTCAGTTAGCCACGTTTCCTCATACCCCTCAAGATGATTTCCCAACAGCCATTTCTCTAGAGAAACTTGCCGTCTTTCAGCAGGCCTACCCAGGGCGCCCGAGGTTGTGAAAGGCCTGTTATTCCTGATCTCAGAAATTCATAGCAGTTATAGCCAAAGAACGGCCAGCTTTCGTTTTCAAAGCACATTTTAATGTTGGAAGTTTTGAAAGAATGGGATTCTTCTCAGGAGCAGGGCAGGATTCAGGCTTTTATCTCACTGCTTTTGTACAAAGAAGCAGGGCAGAATGCAAGTGTATGGTGGATCATTAGCACCCATTGTACTGTGTCCCTGGTGCACATCCTTGTGCAAGAAACCTGAGATGACTGAATCATAACTAGCTCCACTATAAATGCATTTCGGCTGTGAGAAAACTGGGAATAATGTTAATATGCATAATGTTTGACTTCCGATGTTGCTATAGTGTGCTGTGTTATACAGTCTCTGAAGCCCATTTGTATTTTTTGTGTTTTTCCAGAGGAAACCTGAAGATCCCCCTATCGATTTGGTTGAGGGATCGTCTGAGCACCGCACGTCCAAGCACACTAAGCCTTTCTCCGTTGGCCCCTCTGCTAAACCGCCCCCCTCCTCCTCATCCCCAGGGGGTTGCGCTTCTCGTCTTTCGCCCTGCTGTCGCTCGCCCGCCCCACGGTCCCACCTCAAGAGCATGCCCTGCACGCCTTGCCCTGAGCCCAGCCCTGCCGTGGCTGCCCCTCGCTCCCCGGCGCTCAGCCCCCACGCCACCCCCCACCACCTGCCAAAAGCTGCCGAGTCCCAGGACAAGAGGGGCGAAGGCCAGCCGCCACAGGACTACCCTCAGTCCCTGGAGCCTGGTGAGTGAGAAAATGACAGCATTCATGTCTGTTATTTCAGTAGGACGAATGGTGAATGTATTTAGTGTGCATACAGGAACAAATAGGCATTGCAGAAACCTGTAACTGTAGAAATGTACTTTCTAACTCACATGGGTATGATTGAAGGAGGACTCAATATACACCTTGTAAGCTGGGCTTATTAATATTAATTGGGTTTTGTTTGCATAAATTATTTACTAAAAAGCAAATACTAACATGTTAATGCTAGCCATAACATACCATAGCTGCGAATGAGACTTTTTGGTTCATTCTGCTTGATCTTAAATTGTCTTTTAAACACATTTTTGCAAGTAAAACAAATTTATGGGCAAGCAGGATATGCTTATAGTCATATCAGAATTATATGGTAACATATGCCAATAAATGATGATTGACAAAATCATAGATTTATATCTAATATCAACCAATATATCAGTTACTGGCATAAAAATGTCAATAATTATAAGCATCAGTTTCACACAGAATTTCCATATTGATGCAGCCCTGCTTATTCCCCAAAAAGAGGGAGGACATACTTAAAAATTGCAAAAATAATGTTTGCTACACCTCGTACGTGCTTAGTATTTGAATCAGAAAGCATTCTTACATGAGTTGGACGATAAAAAGGCAGTGGATTTGGTTTATTTGTAATAATAATTGAGTCTGAAAAAAGGGGTGAACAGAATAAAGCAAAGAACAGTGCTGTTCTCTAACATGCTTCCTATCCCAATGCCCTCGCATTTGAGTCTGAAAAAAAAACAGCGACTAGAGGAAAGAGGCTGGAACATTTCATTTCATTCTCAAGGTTAGGGTCTTGCCATTGCGTCTGGCTCCACAAGCCCCTGGGGGAGAGGGAGTGAAGTGAAGGAGAGACAGAAAAATGAAGAGAAGAGATGGCCGAATAGAAAAAAAAGACCCTGACCACAGGGACAGTGAACAGAAGAGAGAGATATTTTGCTGCAGATAAGATACACAGGGCTTTTGAAGGACTTGTTGCCCTTTGATTACCGAAGACAATCAGCCTGTTAATGCGAAAGGAAGTGTAAGAGCTGACTTTTCACTTTGTGTCTTTGCATCATTGTATCCATTCTGTGACACATTTGTATGTGCAAGAAAACATAGGCGCCGTAAGGAGCAGCTTGCCGTACGGTGTAGGTGCGAGAGAGACAGACAGAAAACAGTAGGGAGGTCAGTGAGACAGCAGACAGGGCCTCTCTTATCCTTTAGAGGTCCTTGAGTGCTGGCTGGCGGAGGGATACGCATTCATCTGGCGGATGGATACCATCAATAATACAACACTGAGGTGACAGGGCTGGCTGTGCAATCACACCCAGACACCATGCTGTCATCAATATACCCGGCTATGCTGCAGATCTCATATAGACACACACACTATCGCTCTTTCATGCAAGCAACGTTTCCCATGCAATCGTTTTCGAGACGAGACGAATACACACTCTCTCTTAAAGACTAATTTATACACAAACATTCCTCCGTGCACTCTTTCTCCCTCTCGCACACACTGCATCCATAACAACTTGAGCATAATTCAATATTCATGGAAAATTCGCTCATGCCTGCGCCATAGCCTTTATGGCGCCGGCTCCATTATGTGTGTGAGTTATACTAGATAAACGCAGTGAATGGTACACACTGTCGCTAATGCTTCTGTATACAGCATATATATCACCCCTCTCTGCACTTCAGCGGCAGGGGGCCGTGCCCCTTAACTGACAAGGTCATATTGTGATGTGTATTACAAATGAATGGTAATGGCTTGCTGGTTCGCTGTGTGCTGAAGTGTGTTTCAGTAGCAGTTAAATCTTTATGCTTGTAATAGAGTGACTTCAAACAAGGTTGAGGAGCCCAAACCAACATCAGTGTTTATGGAAACACTCAATCAGTTTTATTCCCGTTTTTTCCTATAGATCTCCCTCCTGGCTACACTTACCCTGCCATCGCAATGGGTTACAAAGGTGGCCCCTCCCCTCAAGAAGTCCAATTGGCCGAGCATGCAGACTTGGAGGCGGAGCAAGCGGAACCATCTGAACCTGCGCCCCAGCCCCACCCCCTTTCTCCCCAAGGGGAGGAGCCTGTGTGCCACACTGGAGTGGGGTCTCCTACTAGAACATCTCAGGAGGTGGAGGATGTAGAGGAGGAGGGAGGAGTAATAGAAGCAAATGCACAGGTGGATGAAGGACAGGTGGATTCCACTCTCCCACAAACTTCTCTTTGCCCCGTTACTGTCTCTAACATAGCAGATCCGGACAGAGCAACTATGATCCCCAACAGCCAGGCGAGTGGAACAGAGGGCTCAGCACCAGCTGAAGAGAACAAGGAGCAGGTTGAGGAGCTACCTGATTCAGCCATGACTTCCACCCTGGATTCTCAGTCTGTGGAACTTACCAAGCAGGATCCAGAGAGGACCGCTGAGGATGAGTGCACGTCACCCACTGCCTCACCCTCTCTGCCTTTCTCCCCCTGCCCCGTGCCCTCTGCCCTGGGGAATCAGTACCCTGGGAGCTGCATTTGGAGCCTGGAGCTGCTTATCGCAGCAGCACTGTGTGCCACTCGAGATGCCTGTATGGCGGCCCCTGCGCCTGTCTCTGACAACGCAGTGGCCCCAAATTATGGTATAGAGCTACTGAGTGAACTGGCAGAGCTGGAGCGATCCCAACAGCAGAGGAACAACTCTGAAGAGAACAGAGGTAAGGATGAACATGCACATGCGCCCCCCTAATATTCAGATTAATCGAGGTTTTCAGTGGCAAATTTTTAGTTTTGTAAAGGAAAATATTTGACTAGCAATATTAAGGTTAATCTTGCCCAAATGGCTTGTGTTGCCATAACACAGTTAGGTAGATATTTGAACTTTTTTTATGAAAACCATTTATAGAGATAATGTCAGTGTTTATGGGTTTGAATGTTTTTCATCCAATAATTATATAAAAAGGACACAAAGTGCTTGAGGTCGCAAAAGACAATTTGAGTTGCACAAGATGATTCCCTAAAAATTATTTCAGAAATGAACAAAAAAGTGCTTAAATGGTCAGCTGTTGCTACAGTTACCTCCTCAGGCAAACAATTTCTGTTCATGAGCATCTATTTACTGCAGTTATGCCAGAGTCTTTGAATGCGGAAACTGTCTATAATACTTAAAATGTAGTGTGTCATTGCAATATTATGTTGTAGCTAATCAAAAGAAATTTACATCACAGTGGAACTGAAGTAGCAACATATCTTTTCTTACATATTGCGTTGTACATCCATTTGAAACAAATTGTCCGAAAAGAAAAAATTGTAGGACGGGCACTGATAAGATGATAAGAGCAATAACAAGCATTTAGAAAGTAGATATGCTGATTTGAAATCGTGCTTTTGTTCCAGAAGTTTGTTCCATCTTTTAAGTAAGCGCCCAGTCTTTTGTTGTGGCTCCCTTTGGCCTTAATTATTCCAACCCCTTCTCATTTGCTTACATCCTTCCCTGTATACACCAACACCACATCAGCTCCCACGATTTCAGAAGACTGTCCATCTTGTAAGATTTCCAGCACTAACAGGTTCACAAAAGGTAGTTAAAAAGACAGAAACAGCCGTTCTGTTCTTTCTTATCACAATAGAAAGCACACCCAATCACACACATGATTTAATTCCTCATCAGTGATTTGCATGAGCGCTGTGATACAGGCGGCAGGGGAAGACCACGATGGAGGCTTTCATTTTGTTTTTTTCCTTCCTCACAAAAAGAGGTGCAAAAAATAGGGTTTTCAGCCCAGCCAGATCTCTAGGCTTTGTGTGAAGGAAAGATAACAAAGCCTCCCCTCCATACCACCATCCCGACAATACGTGCAGAAACACACTGAAATACACACAAATGCTAACTCTCAGCTGACCGTCCAGCTTTCCACTTTCATAGGAACACACACACTTGCTCACTCGACTGCACACTCTTGCCTTCTTTTCCTGCCTACAGATCAAATGCTCCCCGGCCTTTTGGGGTTCAGCACTTCCTGTGGGAGAGACTAAGACGGAGCGGTGAGGAGGGGGCCGTGTTTTTAAAGGGCTTTAGCCTGTCTTAAAAGGCAGCTCTAATGATAGCTAGTCCCCCTCGGGTCCGCCGAATTGGACTGTGTCCACTCACTCATCCTGAGGGACGGCTCCCCTGCCCCTGCTCCTCAAACCTGTTTGATCACTTTTATAAGCCTCATTTTAGATGGAAAAAAAGCCTTGGCGCTTTCCCACAGCTTTCTGAGTCCCTCAGTGCGAAGTTGATGAAATAGTAAAAACAGCTGATCTTTTTCCTCTCAGGACGACAGCATTTTTGTCGGCTAATTAGGCCCCATTGTTGTGAGCGCTGTTTTAAAGGCTTGTTGCTTTTCCAGGGACCGTTTAGGGTCTCCCTGCCAAAGGATGTTTTTATTTACGCCAGCATCCTCTAGCAGCTGAGAAATCCCCAACGCTCACACCGCACGGGGGAAAAAAATCTAACCGCATTTGGCGGCGTGCGTCGCTGTTTGTGTGTGTGTTTTCCACCCATATTAAAACAGGGATGTAATCTGCTGTGTAATTCTTGTCTAAGCAAGCTGCGCTAAAGGGACTAATAAGAGAATATGATGAAGCTCTTTGCAGCGGAGAAGAAGTCATCAATAAACACGCCCGCTACTGAATTATTAAAGAACTGGAGGTGAGGCGGCCACACGGGCTGTCAGGACCTGGTTTCTTGCCAGCTAAATATTTCATATGCGATTGGGTTTATTCTTCAGTGATTTACAGATTTGATTTCAAGCATTCTTATCTATGGCAGACGTCTTGGGTGCTCTGCTAACATTCCTTGCGGTGTTATGGGCATTGTGAAGTACGGACAAATAACGTGTGATAAAATTATATAGATTTTGAGAGGTTCTTTGAAATATTGTTGGTAGTTGTTATTGATCGGTCAGTGATACCACAGCGTTCCTGCTCTTTTTTTGTTCCAGGCTAAATGCTCTCAGAGAGCGGGACCTGTCTTCTCTCCTTCCCTCTCTCCTTTTCATTTCTTTTTTGGGCCTCAGATTTTCCATCCCACTTGTACCTCTTGCTTTCGTGCTATCACTCTATCCATACGCCATTCTGTGGCTCTGGTCCCCACCGGCCTCGTTACGATGGGCATTGATTTCAAAATGACCACCACAGGGCTAAAAGTGGCATGATGATTTCAGCTAGGTGGGAAACCGAAGACCCTCCCAGACCACCATAATCCAGTCTTCCTCATCTTGTCTTTCTTGCTTTTTTTCTTTCGGTTCACTTTCCGTTTCAGCTGAGAGATTTCCTTCATGCGGCTATTATTCTTTTAAAGCCTTCACAACTTGTCTTTCAAATTTCTCCTTCCTCTTCCTGTTTTGTCAAGAACATGTTGACATGTACAGTAGTTGCAAAGTTACTTACTGTTAGTAGAATGTCTAAAGTGGACTATCGAAATAAATTTACTAAATTTAGTCTCAATTTCATTTATAAAATTAAGCTTATTAGGACCATTTTAAAAACATTTATTACATTTTACTTTATTTTTATGACAATTAAACATTTTTTCCCATCAGTTCTCATTACTGTAATGCAGAAAGGCTACCCTGATGATTACGGTTATTTATCATATATCACTGTTTATAATTAGAATCACCATCGAGAATAATGGGAAAACATGAAGTGTGAAACATTGTGATGCAGAGAATGGGGAAATGTGCTTAATTGTCATAAAAAAATACTTTCTTTGTAAACATTCTAGATTTCTTTATTGCATCACCGTCAGCATTTTTTGACTTGAATGCACCACTTGTTAAACAAATTCCAATAAAAAAAACCTATTGATCTTTAAAATAAGCATTATTTGTTTTAATTCTAAAAGCCTTAAAATGTTTTGATTAAATATTCTCTCTCAGTTTTTGTGAGATGTACAGACTTCTCCTGTCCTCTCATTCGGTTTTGATCTCCTCCTGCTCTCTGCTCCCTGCCCTCTGTGCGCAGGTCTGCTCGTGCACCATGCATTTCCCCTCGGAGGGGAAAATTGGATTCTTTCCATGTTAGTAATGAGGGGATGTTTGCGAATAAATAGATAGCTCAATAAACACTTTACTTCTTATTGCCTGTCTCCCCTCCCTCCTTCTTTCCCTCCTGATTCAGTCTCTCTCCCCGCCGATCCCATACTGTGCCCCTGCCTTGCCGTGACGCAACAAAATAGCGAGCCGTGGACACCCGCTAACACAGACACAGCCGCTCACACATACACACTCATGCCGTCTTCTCAGTATCCCCAGGCCAGCTTTGGCTGTCATGAATATTCAAGCCTCATTGGCTGAGTGGAGACTGAGCATGTGGCCTGCCCTAATGACAGTGATAAATGTTGAGAATTCGCCCTTTTTCATCTCTCTCTCTCCCTCTCTCTCTCTTTCTCTCTGTAACATGGCTCCTGGCATCTAAGCCTCATGTACAGAGATAAGCTCTCTGGTTAATAGCTATCATCATTGCTCATTCAGCCTCTGAAAGCACAAAGTGCTGTCAGGAAACAGCGGCGTGCTTAGAGGCGGCTTTGTACCGTTTGAGGCTTTCCTCTTTTTCCCTCTCTCTCTTCGACTCTTTTTATTACAGGTTTTTTCACTTGCATCTTAGGCTGGATGTCTGTTTTGCTAGGTCACTTTTGAATATACGTGGAGAGACAAAGACCTCTGTTTACACCTGATATTAACATCCGTCTCCAGTGACCACTAAATGCACATGTAAACAGGATTTATCCCTTAAACCATTAAGTTATTATCAATTATCATGTTATCACAATTATCATTTTTGAGTGAAATATCCCTTGAATAATTGTGCTTTGGGAACATTGGCTTCAAATGAACTTCAAATTTGCTCTAAATCTCATTTAATACAATCAAGATCTTCAGAATTATTCAAAGCTTCCAGGTTGCAGGAAGTTGATCTTCTAGAAACAGGATCGGACATCCCATCATAGATGGTCTTCCTGTATATTCTTCTTCCCTGTCATTGTAAGCTCAGATGATGCGATGTCTCCTTCAATTCCATTTATTTCTTCTCGTTCTGTGCAGAAGACGACATGTTGACCTTTGACCTCCAAAGTTTGGCGACCCTAGCTGCCGCCCGGGCCTTGGAGCTGGTCCCACCAATACCAGCAGACTCAACTCCACGCCTTCGCAGAATCCTCAATCTGCGCAGGAAGTGCAAGTGGACGCCACGCCCCGAACCGGTACACGTAATTCGTGTTTATCTATTAACATTTATGTATTTAAAATGTTCTCATTTATTTACAGAACACAACATGTGGCAACAGTTTCCCCATACTTAAAAATGAGACTCATAAACCAGATGTTTTCAACATAAGAAAAGCTGCTTTTTTGTGGCAACACAAAAAAATGAAGAATCATGAGTCATTTTCAAATAGCGATTTGTTACTTAAAGAAATGGTTGACTTTCATAAGACTTCATAATATAATACATGCTTTTCACTCTATGGAAAAGAGCATTGTGAACATTATTCAAAATATCTCAGTTTGTGTTCTGTAAAAGAAAGCTATAAACTCACTGGCGATTATTTGTTCAATGTGTAGGTGTGTCCCGTTAAGGGTACCATGGAAACGCTGGACCAGGAGGAGCTAGCGATGCGTGTGCGTCTAGCAGAACTGCAGCGGCGTTACAAGGAAAAACAGAGGGAGCTGGCCAAGCTACAGAGAAAACATGACCACCAGTGAGCAAACCACAGACCACTTTCACAAATACACACCCTCCACATATAAATGCACTCCGCACACCTTTCAAAAGCCATTTACACACATGCGCGGAGAGATCGAACTCTCTTCGATCCTCCAGCACACACAGTCTCTCTCCAGCTTCTTCTCTGTCCCCTCGCAACGCTCTGCTGAGACCACCCAGTGTGTGCTGAGCCCTCTTTGCATAAGCCTGAGCTGTGCTTAAGTCTTTCCTCTAGTCCACTCTCACAATTAGGATGGCTTAGTGTTTCGTTCCATTCAACATCGTTAATGTGAATTAGAGTGATTGACAGGCTGTGTGTGCGTGCGCGTGTTTGTGTGTTTACAGGAAAGAAGAGACCTCACGCAGTCCGGCTCGTCGAGGACCCGGAAGGCCAAGGAAGCGCAAGTCCACATCTGCACCCCATATACCCACAGATGCCCCTAAAAAAGTCAAGTGAGTGTTTCCTTTTGTACTAGTTTCACCTTACTTACCGTTTCTATGAGTTTGTGAGGGCCAAATTCCTGTAATGCAGTACAAATGCAGTTCAGTTGACTTGCAGAAACCTTCCTTGATAGAGGAAACGTTTATGAAGTGGTCTTTGAAGAGACTCAAGTGAATGTCCTCCGGATTCATCCGTGGAGCAGGTTTCTGAAAATTAAAAAAACTAAACAAACAAACAAAAAACATCTACTTATATAGAATGATTTTGGAATCATAGACCGGCACATGCTTTGTATTATTGTACAAATTTTCTTTTATATCCGAGAAACTATTTGTTATTGTTAAGGATGTTAAAGAACTATAGAAGTATATGTCTAAAATATATTTGCGAAATATTGCGAGTATTAATAATTTGGTCTAAACATTCAGACTCGTAGCATTCCTCATGCACTATTATCATATTGTTTTATAGTCTATTATATAGAGCACAGAAACAGCATCGCGTCCACAGAAATTTAGATGTAATTTTCAAAAAGTTTCACTCGATTTCAAAGCATTTTAGTTATGAATTAACCTTACAGTGCGGGGGAAAAAAACATTAAATGTGTTCAAGTTTATGCCACAAAAACACGTCAACTAAATAGCATTCATCATGCACTCATGATATTACTTTTATATTGTATTGTTTTATATTACATTTTGCACTGATAAGAAAAAAAGACGCTCACGCTTGCGTGCTGGTCGACCTCAGAGAGTTAATTAATTCAATTTGATTAATCTCTCAAACTTTTGTTGTATTTCTAGGCAGTCGGACTCATGATTTTACTTGGGCAAATGATTAAAAAAGTTAGATTTAAAGTGACAGAGGGTCATATAATGCTGTAGAATTAGCTACTAGTTAACAAATCTAGTTATAATAGCTTCATGTAAGTGCTAAATATAGAAGGTCCTTACATGCATACATGTAGAAGTTGTGTGAGTACTATGTATGTTATTATCATATTATCCTACAGAGCTGTAAATAAAGTGTTATTGTTCTTTTGCTTTTTTATATATTAATAACGACAATGCGCTTCCTCTGTGTCCAGCACGAGAGAGTTCGGATTAAATTAGCACTTTACTGCGACCAGTGTTAAGCCTAGCTCAGGAAACAATTCCGTACCTGTCGCCAAACGCTTCACATGCATTAATAACAGTCGAGATAGGAGATGTTTTGAAAGATTATATTTGTGAACTCATTTTGTACCTGCATGCGCAATCCGATGCTACCACGTATTATGAGTGTGTGCATGTAAATAAGCCTAGAAGGCTCCTATCAGTTCATACAAGGCAGACTAAGTACTTAATCAGTGCAAAGAGCCGTCATTAATCATATTTACAACTTCCATTGATTATCTACAAGTGTTGCGACTCCCTTCTAACCCATGACGCGTCTGCGATATTAATTTGATAAAGCGCAGAGACCGATTGCCTGCACCAAGTCAGGGCTTTAAGTCATCACTCTGATGGATGAGCATTTTCCCTTGAGATACACCTCTGTTTACGCCAGGCCTTAGACATTTTGATAAACTCGGTCAAATCAAGTTTACCCTACCTGATTAACAAAACTCCCATTTTATTACTAGACTGGTTGATTAGCAGCGTGCTAATGAAAAGCAGGAGCCAGAGCTTAATTACACATGCTATACCCAGCGCACATTTATCCCTGTCGTTAATAAAGCTCCCCTGCCAAATAAAACAAATGACAACTTCCCGCCACTAAAATTTATCCGAGCCGTAAAAAGCCTTTTTTAGGGTCCCTTTAGGGAATGGCAGAGAGAAGCCAGGGTTTGACTTTCTCATCATGGTTTACGTCAGTTTGATGGCAGACAACATGAATTGTTGAGCAATTGAACGGTAACATTTATTGTAGTGTTTGTCAGCATTATTGGATTTGAGGTTATGTGTTGGGTATGTGGGGTTTTTTTTCAGTCTCTCATTCCCCTCATGCATTTGTGTACTAAAAAGTGTAACATCCTTCGGCGTTGGGCCAAATCTGTTTGAGGTCAAAGGTCATTAGACAAGGTTAAGGGTGTTGACGGGTGGTTGCGGCATTGCCAAGAGGATCAAATCCCATCTGAGCATGAGGAACGGGCTAGTCATGTGATGTGTGCTTGCACACGCTGGGTCTTTTGCCCCAGTGTTTTCTGGGAGCATGAGCTGGAGACCTGTGCTGTCTGCAGATTGTAGACAGGACCACACCTAACTCTGCTTGGTTTTCTTTGATGAACACTTTACTGTCTCAAGAGGCCGTGGGCGTAGACTTGTTTGACAGGAAAAACTATCTAAAAATTATTACAGCAAACAAATACAAAATGCAAAAACCAATTTACTTAAGATGCAACCCTGATGAAGATATTAAAGTTTGTTTTCATAGATTTTATCTTGAATAAAAGTGTATTTTGTCTGACTGCACTGCAGAGTTTTTAAACTTGTGTTAGTGCAGATAAAATACACTTAGATTAAAGATAGGTTCACTGAAAACAAGTCATACTCTATAAATTAAGCAGTGTTGCTTTTCAGGCAAATTTGTCTTGTTCAAAGATTGTTTTCATATGCTAGTTCAAATTAGACAAATGTTTTTGCTAAAGTAAAGAATAATTAAATGGTCACTATCTAGATTCTTCATCAAATGCAAGAATCCTTAAAAAAATGCCAACACTGGTAAAAGAAATGTTTCTTAAGCATCAAATCAGCATATTAGAATGATTTCTGAATGAGCATATGGCACTGAAGTACTGAGGTAGGAAAAAATTACATTTTAAAATGCATTAAAATAAAAATAAGTTATTTTAAGTTGCAATCACGTGTTACGATATTGCTGTAAAACTGTTTTTCACCAAACAAATGCAGCCTTTTGAGCTAAGATGCTTTTAAAAATGCATAACAAATTTTAAATGGTATTGTACTTTTAGCCCAAAATATATTAGAAAACTGTGTACATATTATGAATATGTAAAAACCAAGCGGCAATTATTTTTAAAAGGTAAAAAATAGCAAAAGTACACATTTTACCCAAGTGTTTTGAGTTAGACCAAAATAAAACCTGTTTGATCACTTTGCGGTTGTAAAGCGGTTTCCTGCATCAGAAAACATATGCTGGGATTTATGCAGATATATATATTCAATTGCTGGATTGGTTGAGGGTTTCGATGGTGAATAATATCAACACACAGCATCTTTTTCATTTTCTAGAATTTGATTGTTGGACTGTGAAGGAGACCATGGCTGGAACACGCACACACTTCTACTGCTCTCTTTTACTGTCTTCCTCTTCTCTTTTCTCTCTCTCTTCTTGATGATTGTGTCTTTGCTAATCAATGGCCTTCCCTGAATAGCATTACTGTGTAATCCTGACCTCTCTGAGGGGAAGGGGTTTGTAATTAGAGGACTGTGAATTCTCCTACCAGCATACTCGCTATATAAGTACACACACACACACACATACACTCTTTCTCTCTCAACAGCAGGAATGTGACATGGAGTTGACACAAGGACTAGAGGGGCCTTTCGGGGTCAGGAGGTCAAAAGGTCGTCTTTGGGTGGCGACAGGCAGAGCGGAGAGGAGGGCGGGGGGCTGTCAGCTCTGCTCTTTAATAGTAGCCCATGCAACAGTCCTCATCAAGCCAAAGCAACCGCACACCCAACCCTGCCTCGGACCTGGTGTCGGGTTACTAATCAGGTTTCCACGGTTACCTGGTCTCCCGGGCCTTGGGGGTTTTAGAGATTCTGTGGCATAGAAACGAATCGGAGATGCACACGAAAATACAGAAAAGACCTCCCTGCTACAGACCTAAGCTTTATTCTCTGTTTTGACAAAAACGGGGCCTTTATTAAGAAAGATGTACTTGTGCCACAAGGAGGAAAAAGGGAAGTGCACTCAACACTCTCTTTACTCTGTTGAGAGCTGAACAGTTTACTCTTAGTAGTGCGTTTGTTTTTTTAAGGTGTTCCTACAGTTCCACTCTGTTTTGTTGTGCTCAGTCCCAAAAAATGAATTCATCTCCAGGTGTGTTTTGAAGGGGCCTTTGGAATAGGGTTTATGGGTGATAATATGATGTTTTTGGATGAATTTATTGGATGCAGATGTGGAGAATAGGGCGTAGACAGGCATGTTCATGTTGCATGTGGTGGCGGGTCGATAGACGTTAGTGTCCATTGATCCAGCTCCGGTCAGTCGAGTGACTCCCGCTGGATTGCTCTCTCTCTCTCACTTTCTTTCACTTCACTACATCAATTCTTCTCATTTGTGTCCACTTTGATCTCGAGACATTTCTCTTACTCTGTAGAATTGTTTGAGTGTTGTTCTAGCCTTTCTGGTTTTGTTTTTGCTGACTGGGTTGCATTTGTCCATAATAATACTAATTTCCATAATAACTTTTATGTACACAAGAAAATTTAGATGTTTATATATAAATATAGAGATTTAATTAATTTAATACCATTCAAATGTTTTGAGTCAGATTTTAGCCCTGACTCGTTAAATTGATAAAGTAACAGTGAAGACTTGTATGTTGTCACAAAAAATGTCTATTTGCAATAAATATTGCTCTTTTAAACATTCTATCCATCAAAGAATCCTGAAAATAAAATATCATGGTTTCTTAAAAAACTGCTCAATGAGAATAGGAAATGTTGCTTGAGCACTGAATCATGATGATTACATGAACACCTACAGCACCAGTCTGCTCAACCTTTGCAGATACATGTATGTGTTTAGCAACTTTTGATGAGCATTATGTTCAAAAGGACTTTTCACAAATAAACGTGTTTGTAGACCAGGACTTTATGTTCTGCTGAGGTTTTTGGACCACAGTCTATGTTTTTCCACCCATCTGTCCTGGTCATGTATCTGTGCCTCTCTGTCTCTGTGGGATCCTCTCTCCATCTCCAGATAAAGCAGGGGCTCTTTGTATTGAGGAGGAGGCTGGGGTCTATGTGTTGGGGACATTGATTCTTTCTGACAGCACCGGCCAGAGTAAAGGGCAGACAGCCAGTGTTCAGACAGCTGAAAGGAAGAGTGGAACACAACACAGCCAATGCTGGGCCTTTGCGGTGAATGCGTGTCTGTGTAAACCAATGTATTCTTCATGCATGCACATACTGTATGCATCATGCATTTCTGTCAGGTCTTCATCTAATTGGATGAGTAATCCTGAAATATCACATGTATTTATTTATTTTTTATATATATATTTATTTTTTGCATATGCGCGCCAAACTAATCTTCTTCATCCTCATGCAGCCTTTTTTTAGCTGCTAGTTATATGGGAGGTCAAATGCTCCAAAAGTAGGACAAGACTGCGTTGTTCAGCTGAACAAATCATTCAGTATTTCATTATTCATCAATCAATTATTTTTATGTTAATTATTAATGACAAATTGTCCGTGTGGAACCCAGTGGGCAGTGCAGATTGCTTGTGCACCGATCAATTTGGCCAGTGCTTCACTATTAGTGGGTCACACAAATAAACTGTCCACTTTTATGTTGTATAAATGAGGAGAATTTGGGAGAAATAGGAACATGACACCTTGTGACAAGTGAATGCCGTGAGCCTTTCATATAATCATCAACATCATGTCATTATGGCAAAGATACACTTTTTGCATAAATGATAATAAGCATTAAAACAACGAGGCAGTAAGTGGTTTTATGCATACTGTGGTGCATGCTGGGAAACAGTCCAGCATCCAACATTGTAGAAATCATTGTGTCAAGTTGGTTTTAGCAAGAAAAATTAAATGTCTTGATTTGGGAGTCTCTTGCAAAGACTCTAGCTGTCTCTAGGACGCAGAAAGGAGGCTGGAATTCACCATCACACGTCGACATGGCTTCCAACACTCACCTGCCAATCATTCCAGTGACTGACAGGCCAGCTGATGTCTGTGCCGCCACCCCCCGCCCCAAGCACCGACTAAGGCAGCCCGTGGCAGGGTTTGAAGTAGCTGTCTGCTTCTCGGGAGTAAAAACACTGATGCTGACACACTGCAAAACGAGAGGCCGATCACCGCAGAGCGAGTGTATGAGCCTTATTTCAGTGTAATAGGTCTGCTAGATGGTTGACTACACACATACACACTCACTCTCGTTGCCCTCCTGAAGGCCTGTGCATTGTGCTGCTTTGTGCAGGAACAGATGCATTGATATGGTAATAAGACAGAGAAGGGTTTTTTTATTAATGTAATGCTGGAATTCACAGCCCCGAAACCATTGGCACAGAATGGGAAAAGGAGTAAGCAGAGACTGAGAGACTGGGACGAGGGAGAGCGAGGAAAAAAGAACAAACAAAATTATGAGTGGGAGGTTGCTTTACCAGCACTTCTCTCAGATATTTCTCGGTTTGGCGTCAGATCCCAATTTTTCAAGCGTGCAGCGGGGAACCAGGCCCCTGCCTCTCCATTCATCAAAGCCTGAAAAGAAGGTTATTAGAGAGCCACAGAGAGGGAAGGCAAGCCCTCCGCTCGCCTCTGATCTCTCCTTTTCATCCTTCGTTCTTCTCTCCCCTCATGAATACCTCTCTGTTGTGATGGACAGGTCGGCTGGAGCGGGGGCGGGGCTGGGGCCGGGCCTGCTTACGGCGGAGGACTTGACTGGAGGCGGAGACAGGAAGAGGAAGAAGAGAAGGATGACCAGTAGCCCTTACCACCATCTCAGTAGCACACAGGTTTGTAGCTAATCGATTCTAAAAGGCTGAAAAACGTTTTGTGTTTTTGGAAATGTTATCCTAAATATGCTGTTATAAGTTGTTTTCTGTCACGTGGTTAAATACTTGTAAAAACAAGAGAGACTTATGTCATTTTAGCATTCAGCTTAATACAAGAAGATCTGATTTATGTCAGTGTTTTCAGGTAGATTTTAAATGTATATTAAATAGTAAAGTGAATTATTGCTGTATTGTTTTTATGAATACCATCTTAAACTTACTCTCAACACTGTTTTCTGTTAGCTGGTCAGTTATTTCTTCTCTCACATGGTTAAAAACACAAGACCCTTTTTTTAAAATGTAAATAATGTAAGAAAGAGACCAAACGCATAATGCTATCGTCGTTGGTTATTTTTTTGGATGCCACAACTTAACTGTTGTCATGATGCTTATCTCTGTTTTCTGTCTATTGGTTAGTTGTTTTCTGGCTTGCTTGGTTAAAAACAGGTAAAAAACCCATTTAAATAAACAGACGCAACAAGGCCAATCACAACTCAGTTTGCCAAAATCACGGTTATGTCACCGTTGTTGGTTCGATTTGTGCTGATTGCTGATTTTCGACTATGAATTTTAGTGAAGAAGACAAACATTCGGTTATGAAAAACTAAATCAAAATATTCAGAGAAGGATTGGTCGAGAAGGATCAACAGTGCTGCCTTGTAATAATGCAACTCAGTTTTGCTTTTAGTTTAATTCTCTTTCTCTCTTTGTTTCAGATGAAGGCTCACTGTAGGCCAAGAGGCAGGCCAAGACTGCTCAGCACTAAGTTTAAACAGAAAGCTTGCTCACAGCTGAAGCAGAAAGCCAAAGCCAAACGTGGATCGAGACTGGTGGACTTGTTGTGTCACCGAGAAACCAATATAGCAAGCGGCATAACAGAACATCATTCCCGAGAGCACAGTGGAAAAGAAGAACACACACACAGTAATAAAACTGGAGAGCACAGTGACACAGGTAAACATAATACATGCTAGATGTTTATGACCGATATTTTAATTACATTGATATTTAGATCACTTTAGGTTATTTTAAATTATATTACAATTAATCTGTCCCAGCAGTCCACCAGAGATCAGATGGGAAGGGGACTATGATGAGAAGAGGCATGAGGTCAAAGGCCATCCTGAGCTCCTCACTAATGCCAACCCGAACTCAGCAGCTGCTATGCAATACAGCTGTGACCGATAGCAAGCTAGAAGCTACAGAGAAGGGCATCTCTGCCTCTGACAGCTACACAGGTGAGTTATGGACCGAGAGAGATGCATCCCACCATGACGATCAGCGGATCTTCTCATACCCCTGCTCGACTGTCAAGCCATTAAAAAAAATTAACGACACCTCCTCAGGCATGCATTGGGCAAAACCCAAGCTGTAATGCTAGCTTGTGTCATGCTGTGTTTAGAATGCCACACCTACAGGGAAAAAAGAGATGCACTCCCTCCACCGCCACAGTTCAGCTCCGTTTTAGTCCACGCTGCCTGCAAACACACTTCAGCAAGTGAACAAAGTGGAGATGAAATCATGGCGGTAATGAACGCTAATGTGAGCTATGCCTGCGGTCGAGCTAGGCGGTGTTGTCGCCGCTCTGTTAATTGCCCTGAAAGTTATCCTTTTCACATTTCACGAGCTTGCGAGAGTGTTGACGAGCGCCTTGTAAGTGACAAGTGTGTCAGCACTGTGTTGACACCCGACACTGCTGCCACCATGCCATCTCCGCTCTATGCGAGACACATAGCCCACAGACGGCATCTGCCAATACGTATCTGTGACACCCAAGCATCCGAGCATGACTTTGTGTGCGTACTTTACAGGTCGAAAGATTTGAAATCACAAAGGTATTTGTATGTTTTTGAAAGATATTTCAATTTAAGTGATCAAAAATACATTACTGAGTGCAAAATGAGTTACAATCAGTGCCACAGAAAGCATGAGATGTAACTTTTATCTGAATATCTTAATAAACTGACAGCTAGAATGCGTAAGGTGTCAGTAGCTGTTCCTATTCGTGTTACAAACATATCAAAATCATCACCTCTGGGGAAACTGGTGAAGTTGCATTGGGGAACAATATTATTTTAAGATTTTTTTTATATAATATCATAGTGTGTATTAACATTTTGAATAAGCTTTTTTCATTATTTTTATATTGTGTGTTTTTTTTTTATTTGTGTTATCTTTATTTTATTAAAATTTTAGTTTTAAGCAATTTTTAACTTATTTATTTCAATACTTTGTTTTTTTATTATTATTTTTATTTTAATTTGTATTTCAGCTACTTCTCAATTACCTAAAATGATTTTTAAACGTTTTAGTTAACAGTGCAGAAAGTAAGGGTATTAGTTACTTTTATTTTCATCTTAGTGTTTCCTTTCAGCAGTTTATTTATAATGTTTAATGAACTGAATTAATTTGAAATAGAAATGTAATAATTTTTTGCTAATACTTGGAAAAAAGTTAAAAAAAATTCATTTCTTTCAAAAACTACTTTGTAGTGACTCCAAACCTGTGTATGTGTGGCTGTAAACAGGAATCTGAAAGGTCTGGTGGTCAAACCTGTCAGTGACTAGACTTCTCTGACCGCCACAGTTCCTGTGAATGTTGACAGTCACAGCCACATTTGGCACCCTTTTCATGAACTTTGCTAAATATCGAATAAATCATACAGTGAGAGAAATCGTCAGGCTGCGTTCAACATGACCGATTCAGATGCCCGCTGTGAACTGTAGTCCAGTCAAGATGTCAATGCATTCAATCGATCTATCATTTTCACAGAGGAGGAAGATGACAGCATCTATGACAGCGAGGAAGGGGCAGAGGGCATCAAGAATCTATCATCTAAAGAGCAACTGTCTGGAGTGGGCCGTCTTTCACAGTGCTCCATCGTGAAGCTAGAGGCCAATCAGAAAGCCAAGAACAAAACGGAAAGACAAGGATTTGGTAAATGTTGCATCCTTATTTAATTAGACAGCAAAGATTGACAGATATCACCTTAGTTCGCAAACACTCATTTTTCACTGTCATACTTAACTTTTTTTTTGTGTGTGTGTTTCCTTCAGGGTCTATGAATGTATCCATCGCTAAGGAAGAGGTGAAGAGAAGGAAGGCCCCCTGTAGGTCGGCCCTAGTCAGTGCCGACCATAACCACTCAGAACTGGAGGAGGAAAGGAGATTGACTGGCCCCAAGTGGAGAGATGGGTCAAGGGAGAACACCTTTGACCACACTAGGGTTCTTAAGGCATCACCTACCCCACGAGAAAAGACCACCAGGAAAAGCGCTGTGCTTCTTGGAAAGGTATATCTGTGTTTTGTAGCAATGCTACAGCTACAAACAAGGCTCTATGGAGGTCTAACTGTACTATTCCCTATGGTTGTTTCAGAGGAAAAGCTGTTGGTTAGAAGCACTGTCGTCTCAGTATGATGACATCACTTGGAGCAGACGAATCCGAAACAAGCAGGTATGGAATGGTTTCCATGCTTGCTTTAATTGAAAATTAAATGGATGACAAGTCAAAGGTCTTGCTGCTTAGGTTAAGCTAGTTAAAGGGTTAGTTCACCCCACAAAGAAAATTCTGTTGTTAATTATTCATCCATTTTTTAATCTTCATTCATCTTTGGAACATAAAATAAGATATTTCTGATGAAATCGGAGAGCCATCTGACCCTTGTGTTCCAAAGATGAACTAGAAAGACTTAACGTGTTTGGATCGACGTGAGGGTGAGTAATTAATGACAGAATTTTCATTTTGGGGTAAACTAACTCTTTAAAACACCTAGCAGGCATCCCAAACACAAAATTTACTAGTCAACAGCAATGCAAGGTACTTTTGAGCTTTTACTGAAAGTTAGTGAGAGTTAGCGAGGCTGCAGCGCCACGTAGCGAATTACCCCCAAGTGGCCTAGATCTATCTGCCTTGCCCTCTTGGCGCCCATAAAAAGTCATCCCTCCGAGAAGGATTATGCAATCTCGCGTGGTTTGTCCTGTCAGGGGCTCTCGTAAATCTGCTCACAATAAAGATAAGATGGGATCCGCCTGCTAATTCACAGGCTGAATCATGCATTGTCTAAATAAAACAGTCAATAGTTTTGAAAGGATTTACACCATAGGCGTCAAGGCTGTCACCGTCGGCCCTTTGTGAGGTCATCAGCGAGGCATGCGAGGGGACTTTGCCTGCCTAATCAGCAGGCGTAGAAAATTCCCGCTCTGCTTAAAGAGCGCGATAGAGAGCAAAGGCATGCATCATTCTTCACCTGGGCCTCACCCTAGAGACACACTTGTAAAATGAAAACCGAACAGCATCACCCCAAGTGACGAAACCTCCATCACATTAATATATGACAGCTTTTTTGAGCAATGTTAAGTACCGAGGGCTGTGCACAAGAATGGACCTGTTAAGGTGCGAGAGGTTATGATATATTTGGATGGGAGTTTGAATGAATGTTGGAGCCCTGAATCACTCTCTCCGGGGCCATTACGAGTGTGTGTGCACTTGGTATTTTTCACCTTATGGGGACCAATTGTCCCCACAAAGATAGGAATACCAGTAAATGTTGACCTTGTGGGGTCATTTGTTAGGTCCCCAATGAGGAAACAAGCTTATAAATCACACAGAATGAGGTTTTTTGAAAATCTAAAAACGCACGTAGTTTCCTGTAAGGGGGAGGTTTAGGTGTAGGGTCAGTGCAGGGCAATACCACATACAGTCTGTACAGAATAAAAACCATTACGCCTAATGGAACTTCCCCATAAAACATGTAAACCCAACATGTGTGCGAGAGTGTGTGAGTGTGTGTTCGAGAGAGGGTCTTACATGCCGTTTCGTGACTGTTAGCAGGCTAAGGGGCGAGCAGTCAGTCGTTTGCTGGAGAGCTTTGCTGCCGATGAGGGATTCCGGATGGATGACGACAGCAGCTTCTCAGAGGGAGATGAAGAAGAAGAGGAGGAGGAGGAGGAGGAACCAGAGATAATGGGCAGTGCGCTACTGGGTAAGATATGTACAAACAGACATGCATAATTCTGTTACATTTACATGCAACTGAATCCATGTCGAGACAGGATATGCATGTGGTAAAAGGAGAATGCCCTCTTACTTTAATCTGTCTTTGTCACAACCAGCCCTGCCCAACTGCATTCTCACCAAAGAAATCCTGAGGGACGGCCTGAAAGTGTTAATCTCAAAAGAGGACGAGTTACTGTATGCTGCCTACGTACATACACTGGACCTACCTGATATGTAAGACAATCACCCTCTATTTACAAGATGGAT
>JAUMHR010000062.1:13009615-13023679 GCA_032361145.1 Enteromius fasciolatus | reverse complement strand
TTACTGTATGCTGCCTACGTACATACACTGGACCTACCTGATATGTAAGACAATCACCCTCTATTTACAAGATGGATGGGTGGAAGGATGAGTAAATTGATATGTAGATGGATGAATGGTTGATGGAGGGATGGACAGATAGATGGAGAAATAAATACATAGATGGACTGGCATAGATGGATGAATGGACAGATGTATTGATTACATTCAAAATGTCAAATAATGAAAAAATCTTTATTTGTGTCTCTTTAGCTATAGTGTTGTTGTCGAAGGAGAGCGCAGAAACAGGCAGAGGATCTACTCTCTGGAGCAGCTGCTTCAGGAAGCGGTGAGACCCTTTAAAATGCTTCTTCAGGGGACTCGTTCCCCTAAAGACCTCCTCCATCTTCCCATACAGGCCTCGGGCTGAACCAGCCCTTTGGGCCACCCTCACAGGCTCTCACAGACCCCTTGTTCTCCCCCAAGAGCCCCATCAGCTCAAGGCTGGATCCAGCCCAGCTCTGTGACTCTCTGCTAAAGCAGTTAAGGATATAGCATCTGGGGTTGTGTCTATGTGTGTGTGCACACATAGGCAGTAATAGGCAGTTACTTAACCATGAAGCATGTAAACTGCTATGATCAGTGTTTGAAGGACTCTGGTTCAACTTTAGGGTTTCCTTCAGATGTGCGTATTTTATTGCTTATTTTTTTATATCATCGAGCATCAGATTCATCTGTAAAGAAACATTTCAGCATCTGGTTGTGATAGAGAAAGTAGACAACCACATGAACGCGCTAATATAGCCTTTTTTTAGGCAATACCCTTAGTTAGCTGCTTCTAATGCGGTCCAGCAGACCATAAGATGCGTGCATATATACAGTCTCACATTGTGAGTGTATATGACTGTTCCTTATTAGTTCTGCGTGGCCCCCCCAGGAGGACGTACAGAGGAGCATGTTTTATCCCTTTTTTATTTATTTATCTTCTTATTTAGGAACATCTTTGGGGCTGAACTGCGGGTTGCACTTACACGCATAGTTTATCTAAGCCGACGGGGAAAAAGGGAGCTGATTACACACCGTAAACCAACAGCTCTTTGTCGGCATGCATTCATTTGAATACATTACATGCGTTACTTCTCTCATTCATCTCTCTCAGTATCATAGGCTGAAAAAAAACTGTCTCGCTGCCTAGGGACCGCCTATCGCAAGCTTTACCCACCCGTCCCCAGTTTCCCTCAAAGACGTATTAATGAGCATGCTCTGTGCAACTCTCAAATTCAGTACAGTACACAAAACATCTGAAGATATCTCTTCTTGATACAATCCACAAGCTGCAACACAAAAAGCTCTTGATTGTTCACAAAATGCAAAACAAAGAGAGGAGGTTGTCATTTGTGTCAGCTTTGGATGCAATTGTGCATAGTTGTGGGGGAGATAAAGCTGGGAGAACAGAAAGAACGAGAGAGCTAACACTATATTCTCATTGAAGGCTAACAGAGTAAAAGCTTTGACATTGAACGCTACACTCTACTCCAACAAATTAGACTCGCCCATAAGCCTGCAGCATTGTTCCTATGTGTATGTTTGTGGATCAGCACTAGATCTAGTGTGGAATTACAAAGTGAGCACAGATCAGGTTTACATAAACTTGAAGTCAACATGAAACCAAAATTCACCTTGTGTTTTTCTGTTATTTAAATTCATTTTGTCTGGCCAATTTTGGTGAGTCAATCCCATTTTTCAGATTATTTCCCAATCCATAACCAATGACAATTGGGACATACAAAAATCCAAATGAAACTCAATTTCTGTTTCTCTTCTGTATCAGTCACCATTTTCCCTGCATCCTGTCATTTCACGTCAAACATTGGTCTGCCATTGGTCAGATAAGCACACAGTCCTGCCCCAAACACATGCCATTGGTTAAAGCAATGTTTGGGCGAGATGGCACACTCAAGCAAATAGCAGTGTTTTGATGGAGACTACAATTGTTTCTACTTTTCAGGGGGGAATTCAGTCTACAGAAACACTGCTAACCTCCTTTTTTTTCTGTGCTGCTTTCAAGACATCTTATCAGTTGTTTGCTTCCAACACCGCTACCTGTAAATCCCGGCCAAAAAGTTCCCAGCTTGCCGTTTGCTCTGTCTGTCAGAAAGGCAGTATCTACAGCAGACCTGTTTGAACTGGGCCTGAAAGAGCCCTCAGTGCATGTGCTCTGTGCAGTGGGAGGAGAGCTGGCAGCCTCACAATAAAGTCATCGATTTAGGCCTTTTTCACCTCTCTGCTCTTTTATCCCATTATTTCAAAGCATACTCCCCATTCAGTGCTGCTGATTTGCTCTCTTTTTTATTCTAGTTCAGTATTAGAAAGTGTCTGTGGGAACTAAATCAAACAACAGCGTCTCTTGAGAAAGGTATACCCTTGGTTGTAATTGCCTTAAGGGGAGGCCCTATAAGATATCTATGCTTTTGCAAAGTGGACCTGTCTCATGTTCTTCATGTGTGCCTTTTAAATAAATCAACTTGTTATGCTTGATAAGCTGCCTGTCTGCGAGATATGTAGGTTAATTTTTAAAGTCACCCATGTGTTTCAGGTTTTAGATGTGCAGCCTGAGACTGTGGAAATTCTGACAGCTGGAACAAGAGTGTGCGCTTACTGGAGCGAACGTTCCCGCTGTCTGTATCCTGGATATGTCCGTAAAGGTGAGATCATTCTCACATGTGCAAACACACACACTCCATCGCCACTCAAATGTCATCTAGATACCCATTCTTTTTTTCGTGATTTTTGATGTATAAGGATTAGATCTTATTTTCATCTAAAATAGTCCAGCATTACTACTCGTTTATATTTTTGGGTTCATAGCTGTGTGTTTGTATCTTCCACAATAGGTCCAGGTGAAGAAAAGAAGGAGGGCTGCATCATGGTAGAGTTTGACGATGGAGACCGGGGATGGATTACTCTTTCGAATATTCGCCTACTTCCGCCAGGCTACCAAATCCACTGTACGTTTCTGCAGATAAACACATTTCATCTCCAGTATAAACAAAGAGTCTCGTGTTTAGCAATGCTAGACATTGTGCCAAGTTTCCATGCTTGTCATTAAGCCTGTGGCATTGTTGATGTTCTGCAGGTGCAGAGCCATCACCAGCCCACCTGCTCTCACCTAGCTGCCGCAGAAGGAAGACCTCAACTCATGAGAAGATGACTCAACCGGCTGATGTGTCTTCGGAGTGTTCTGTTAACGCAGAGCCCAAGAAGAATGTTGTGAAAGGCAAGCCAGGTGCGGGATGACAGCATTCTTACGGTTTCCCGAATTCCACTATTTTGGGTTACGTGTTTCAAACGGATGCTTTTTGTATTCTTAGATTAAAATCTCTCATAATTCACACATATCCCTAAGGTGTTACGTTTAACCTACAATGAAAGGGATAAAACATGTCGTTTCAAAGGCGTGTTAAGAAATATCCATCAAACAGGATTCCACGACAGGTTTTTGTGATTTAGTGTTTTAAACACTAATCACAAGGACTGTCAGGGAAACTTGCTGGGTAGATGTTTCTCAACCTGTTTGTCCCTAAGGACACGCTTCAATACTTTTCTTGGTTCCTGTTCCTGGAACTTACATTCCCACAAAATGATTTATTTAATGTTTGTCAAAAGCCCTAAAAGTCTTATCAGATGTAAGGTTGGATAATCTATGTAAACGCAAGAGAAAAAAACATTTTCGCTCATTACTTTTAATCACCCTGTGCAATTAACACATCAGCGTTGATGAGATCAGTGTTTGGTTGACTAATGGAATGAAACGTATTTGAGTGAACAAATGGATGAGGGAAACTGGCATCAAGGTTGAATGCTACTTAACTATAGAGCTAACCTAAAGCCCTGAACTACCAGTCCAGCAGCTCTAACTCATCAGATGTTATCTGCAAAATACAACAACATGGAGTCATCAGATGTTCCACTGTCAGGCATATCTGTTTGTATCTGTTTTCTCTAAGGGGGTAAAGGTAATATGGGAGGGCTTGGAAAATGCAAATAAGTGAGCACTGATGGATTTGTTTTCCTACATCCCCATAGCAATGCCTTTGTTTGTGTCCCTCAACAGGAAGGCCCAAGTCCGTCAATGCATCATCAAAGAGCTGTGCATCTGAGAATGTGACTGAAACGGCTTCCCCTCTTCTTGGCTGGCCGGTTGCTGCCATGTCCAGGAGGAAACCCTCCATGGATTTGTTCCAGTTTAACGGGCTAACAAAGAAAGCTCTAAGGGGAAAGGAGTCAGACATGTTCCCTTTACTTAGCTCCACCATGACCACTCCAGCCAAAGGCATCTTCAGCACTTCCTTTGAGGTAGACTCCTTTAGCAGCATTGCGAATGGTTGTACTTCCTTTGGAAATCAGCAGTTGGCAACAGGTCTGCCTCTTAGCCACAAAGGCATTCCTGGTTTACGGGGTAGAAAGTCAGGAGACAGGAAGGAATTTCTGGTCAAACTGGACCATGAAGGGGTAACGTCCCCCAAGACTAAGAATGGAAAAGCATTGTTGCTTCTTGGAAACCAAGAGGTACAAAGAGGTGGACGGATGGAAAAGGGCTTTGGAGCCAAAGGAATAGGAGAACTGACCTCAACAATGGGCTACTCCCAGTCCGTTCTTCTAGTCAAAGATGCCAAAAGGAACAGTTGCCATCTTCTCAAAAGTTCCTCAGACATGCGTAAGCACCCTCAGGGTCTCAGGCTTAGTGAATATGCAGATTATGGGCCAAACTGCCACAGCGACTGCCTAAGCTCCTATTCAGATATGGATGAAGATGAAGACGAGGAAGAAGATGCTAGAAGGGCGGCAATGCGCACCTCTGGACGGTTTCTGTCTCGTCTTTCCGTTTCGTCATCATCCTCAGGATCCTCCAGCGCGTCTAGTTCAGGCTCACTGTCCAGCTCTAGCATTTGTTCATCTGACAATGACTCGTCCTATAGTTCGGATGAAGAAGAAGCATCACGTCTTCTGCTTCAGGGTTGCCTTTCTTCTCATCATACATTGCTCCAACAACAGCAGCATCCTGAACCTCCCACCGCCCCACCACGACACACTTTTGGAGCCAAAACAATGACTATCTCTAATTCCAAGACAGCAGTCAATAGTAGTTCAGGAAAACCTCAGAGGAGAAAGGAGATTGCCAACAACTCTTCCTCTGTAGTACAGTCCAAATCTTCCAAAGACTTCCAAAAACAGAAGATACCTTCAGAGGGTCCACCCAACTCATCCTCTTTCATGCCAGGACGGCAACTGTGGAGGTGGTCTGGGAACCCCACTCAGGTAATTTCCTGTCCTGATTTTTCTGTTTTAAAAGCCCGCCTAAAATAGACGGTTGTAGCTTCTGAAAGAGTGCCTTAAACTTTGCTTTCTTGTTATCAGAGACGGGGTTTGAAAGGAAAAGCCCGGAAGCTCTTCTACAAGGCAATTGTTCGGGGAAAAGACACAGTCCAAGTTGGCGACTGTGCGGTTTTTCTCTCGGCTGGGCGGCCCCATCTCCCCTTCATTGGTCGCATTGAGAGTCTTTGGGAATCCTGGTCTAGCAACATGGTGGTCAAAGTAAAGTGGTTCTACCACCCTGAGGAGACCAAGCTTGGAAAAAGGCACCGGGATGGGAAGGTACAGTAGTGACCAAAGGTCTAGTTTGGTTTTGATTGATTTCAGCTAGATAATTCATAACTTAACCTGTTTTTCTTCTCTCTTCACAGCATGCCTTGTACCAAAGTTCCCATGAGGATGAAAATGACGTCCAAACCATCTCCCATAAGTGCCAGGTGGTAAGCCGAGCTGAATATGAGCGTCTGAGCCATATCAGAAAACCGAACAGCAACAGTCAAGATCTTTACTACCTGGCTGGAACCTACGACCCTACCAGTGGCCAACTAGTGACAGCTGAGGGAGAGTCAATCATCTGCTAACATTATAGAAAACGTCTGAAAGCACTACTGAAATCGTGAGATACAAGAAATGGCTGATAATCAGGCCAGTCTTACAAAACTAGCATGATGTGGAAAGTGAGTGTAACCCACAACCATGGGTTGCTGTAGCCACTTTCATCTCTATTCTCGGAGTAACAGTTTATTATCGAATGGATCATGGGGAGGACAACTCGTGGTGATCGCTCTATGAAGGTTATCTTTTTTTTCTTTTAGTGGAAAAGGCACTGGACTCGTTCAGAGTAGGATGTTTAGACTGACGAACATGAATCGGAGCTGAAAAATACTGACTGTGTTTTTGGATTTGTGGAAAGTTCTTTTGAGAAAGATCTTCACTGGTTGAGCACGTCAAACTTATGTCCCCAGGACATTTTGATATCCCAGCAGGACCAAATACACTGTTACTTTGAGCTGTGGTATGATCTGATTGTTTGTGTGTTTGCGTGAGAGAGATGTGAATGAGAGGGTAATTTTTTGTTGTATGCAAATATGTGAACAACCATGTTTGCATGTAGAGATCAGCCACAAAGAAAGACAAACAAAAGAAACAGGAATGGGTGTTAACCTGGAGATTAGAGGCCTAACTGGTGTTTTAAATTGAATTGAATGATGCTCTCCTATGTGTACAGTCTAATGACCTCTTTTGACAATACCAGGGATTTTTTTATCGTTCTTTTCTCGGTTTGGCTCTAATGTCAATATATTAATAAGTCGGTTTATGAGCAAACAAAAAACAAACACAGACAAAAAAACAAAAGGAATGATTTTTCCAGTCAAGCCATACACTTCTGTACCTCTTGCGTATCTTCTCATTCAGGTGTATAGTTGTACAATTGATTTATTTGATGTGTGTAAATATATAAATATATATAAAAAAATACAAACTGTATATATAATATAAATGAAGAGAGAACTCTATTCCTCTTTATTGCTCTTGATTGTGTTATTTTTTTAAAATGAAATAACTGTTCTGATTGGGAGGTTTGTTTCGGGGACAGGCATGATTTGGAAGACCTTAGTTACTGAATACCCTCTTCACTGTTGTATAGGAGGGAAGGTAGGGTTGCGAGACGTTCTGCTCACGAAGCAAACGCTAGAACCGACACAATGCAGTCCAGTCAGAGGAAACAGGCTGTCTGTGTTCACTCTTTCATCTTTTCTTTTGGAGTTTGATTTTGGCTTTGAAAGAATGGTTTGTTTCTATTGTATTTCATCGTCTTTGTGTGATCTAATTGGTAACAATTTGAGCAAAAAGCTAACACTCCGTAGTTAAAAGTCCCAGGTCCGTATAGCACATGTGGAGGTGGTTTTACCGTCCGGAAATTCATTTTAAATACTGACTGAAGGAATCTGGCCTGCAAAATATCAAACCAAAGTATGTCCTTGGAATTACTATACTTCCAGCTGCAATAAATATGTAGACTGAATCATAAACAAGGGGCACTTGCAATGTTTTTGCCTGATGTACTTTAGATGACTGACAACAACGTTTGCAGATAACTTTTAAAATGCGTTTGTGTTTGAAAACCGCTGAAATATTGTTCTCATGATGTTTCGGCAATGTTGTAGCAAAGTGTGGGCCAAGGATTTTATGTCTGCAAGGAGTGGGTATGGAAATGCAAAGCGTGAACAGACGCTTCCAGCACTTGAAGCCTCCTGCTGTCCTGTGTCACGTGATCATGAAGGACAATCATAACCTGTTAGTAAGGGCAGTTTAAAACAGATCTAATCTAAAATATTGCCTTTTGTCACTTTTTCTTCCTGCTTTGCCAAAAATTGTTCTGTTTGTTTTTTGTTTTTCCATTGTCAACATTGTACTCTTATTTGTTCAATATGCAAGCCTGTACAGATTGTTCCGTGTTGGAATTGTGAAAAAGGACAGATATGCCTTTCAATCCTAAAGGATGACTTACTTTTTTAAGGACATTGTTGCTGTTACACTGCAGAAGCTAAAGCTTTAAGAAATCTGATGTGAAAATAAATGTAATGTCACTTTCTGGGTCTATAAAAAAAAAAAAAAAAAAAGAAAAATGGTATTTTTGTAAACAAACACTGGATTCAACGGTTGATATGGAAACTCTGGCACCACCAGCGTGCCAGGAAGTTGGCCAAGCCTCAAAGGAAATAGAATCATTGTGTAACCTAAATTTGAGACCCACTTGGAACTGATTTTTATGGTGGATGTTCTTTTTGACCTTGTGGGGAATATAACTCTAAGATATTTCCACTGTTAAAACATGTTATTTATCTTAATTTTATTGCATTCGTGTTGCATTTAATTAAAAAAAAATTCTAAATTACTATGCCTCGTTGTATTTTGTTTGGTGTATGTATATTGAAACCATTGATTTACTTGAATGTGTATGCATGTTATAAACTGTCTTTAACTGTCTGCGAACACTAAATAATGTTAATGTTGGAAAGTGGTCCAGAGTTCTTGACTGATTTGTTGACGTTCCGATTGAGCTCAGCAGTTTTGCAGCAGACAGCTGGCTAACTAAGGTCATGAACACACGCAGGTCTTTTCCTCCAGTACCCTTTTTGAGAATGGACAGATAAAGAGAGAGAGAGATGTAGAGAGAAGAAATGGAGGACATGTGAAATATAGAGATATAAAGTCTGCAACCATGGCACACTGCAAATATGACAGGTAATTCTGCAGGTCATAAAAAAGATTGAATACTGAAACCGATTCAAGCTGGGTGAATGTCAGGAATATGTCACTTTAAAATCAACAGAAAAAATATATATATATTTAGTATAAAGGAAATAAATCATGCTTAATTAAAAATAATTCTCTTTGTAACATTTTCATGAAATATATTATGAATATAATATTTAATGAAAAAATTCTCTTGATTTTGTTGGGGGAAATGACTTGCACATACAATATTTTAGTCAATTCACTCTATCAGTAAGATAGTTTAGTTTAATCTAAACTGGACATAAAGGCTCTTTGTAGCACATTTGAAACAGCAAAAATCATTTTTCACTTGGCTTTATGGTTTCCTGGAGATTAAAAAAGCTATTGATGTTGTGTTAGGCTATAGGTTCTTACATTTAGCCTTTCTGGTTTCTTTGAAGCACCAAAGATGGCTTTCAAAGGAACCACTTAAAAAGTCTTCATATGCATCACGCAGTAAAACCATTTTGAAAGTTTATTTTAAGAGTGCAATGTAAATGTATTATGCACCACTTCACAATGCAGGAAAAAGATGGTTTGTGTAGCTAAAAATGCAACCAGAAGATTGTTCTGCGTCCTGTGTGTGATTTACGTTCTTGATAACCGCTTATTTTTGGAAAGGGGCTTTTTCCTAAGCAAAACAATGAAAACAAATACTTCTGGTGAAGCTTCTTGGAGACACCAGTACATTAATATTCAAAACACAGCAGGAACACTTAACGTTTTATTTTTCTTCTTCGGCCGTTTCATGTCTAATTGTGTTTCCTCAAAGTTATCTTATGTGTTAAGTCAGAAAAAAGAAAGAAAGTATGCTATGCCTAATTTTAACATTTAACAACTTTATACCGGTCAAAAGTTTGAAATAATTTGGTTTTTGTATTATTAAAAGAAGTATACTCGTGAAGGCTGCATCTATTTGTGACTACTTAGTACTGTAGGGAAAGGCTGACCCGAAGAACCGGAGTTAATGAGCGCACACCAGTCAAACCCGGAGCCAGAGCCCCGTTCAGAAGCATGTGACTGAGGGAGGAATTTTTTAGCAGTTTGTTCACTGTACATTTACACTATCTTTTGGAGCAGTGCTCCAGGATTCAATCACGTTTAGCTCACTGACACGAATACTGACACAAATAAACAAATATTCTGTTTTTGCTAGCTGTATCTGACCACGGCCGGCTGCTCCAGCAACTCGCTGAACCTGAAACTCAAAAACCTGAAAGAGCAGAAGCCAGACCGTGTCAATGCCACAGTGTGTTTTTGTGAGAGAAGGCAAATATCTACACCTCATAAATGTCCTGCCCTCGGCATGACCTCTTCTGGCCCGCCTGCTGAGTGGCTCTCAGGAGGACGAGAGGAGAGTGTGTGGAGCGAGATGGGGTGGGGTGGGGGTTTGGCATTCTGAATGAGGTGCTGGTGGGGAGACGGAGAACGCACATAGACCCCTCCTACGGTGGGGTTGGTTTGAAGGTCCGAGGGCTCATCCATCATGCAGTGTCATGCTGCTCAGGGGTCCCAAACCTGTCGGTGTGTGAAAGGCCCGAGCAGAGAGCAGACACATACATGGAGATGTGTGTGAGAGAGACCGTCTCTAACCTGATACTGCTTCAGCAGTACAAATACACCATGATTTGCCATGCCAGTAAAGCATACTGAAGTACTGAGAGACTGAGAGAGAAGAAAGAGCGCCGAACAATGAAAAAATGTCCTTTTAAAAAAGAAATCAAGGGCTGTTATGTATTAGCAGCACAGCCTGTCTGGACACCTGGTGGACAGCAAAACAAATGTAAAAAGAAAGCAAAAACCCTCAATTGAAAGAGGGACACGTTATTATTAGCTATTTAAGACTACCCTTTTTTTATTTATGTTCTGTATTGCATGTATGCAACTTTAATAGTATATAAAATACAAATATAGGCTGACTGATTAGACAACAAAGCACATAAAACATCGACATAAAAGCAGTGGCATAAAAAGAATACAAGAAAATACATATACCGCATCAACATTCCTGTCCTCAAATTTGATTGGCCAAGCGTCCTTCCAGGTAAGACCCACACAGTAATTAATGCTGCAAATTAGTGTTTACATCAAACGAGAAGACAGATACGCGTTATAATAGCTTGAGCGTATTTATTTATTTATATATTTTATTTTTTGCGAACAGAGAACTACGATCTTACCTGCAGCGATTTCTCTCGCCAGTGAAAAAGAAAACCCGGAGTGGATTTCGAATGTGAGGGATTACCGAACGACTCTGAGCGGGTGATAGATCCGTTCCAAGTACATGCTCCAGGCCGGAAATTAGTCTGTGGGTTGCTTGGCGACTATCAAAGCGTAGTACTTGGGTAACCTTGGCCTAATAAGGGACTTTTTATGGCGAAGAGGAAAAAACACGAACTAGCTGGCCTCTTCAGAGACGTAAGTTACTACAGATCAATTTCTTCCTTAAAGGATTCTTGTATGAAAGCATTACCACCGTCACATTTGTGTTGTGGCCTTGAATATCAGAATTTGTGTTTAGTAACACAGCGTTCTCAAGTTTGGAGTCAGTAGATTTTTTTTAAATAATATTTTTACTTAGCAAGGACGCATTCAATTGATCAGAAGTTACAGGTTAGAGTAGACATTATAGTGCTATTTGAAATAAATGCTACTTTAAATTGTTTATTACTGAATTCCCAACAAAACATATTAAGCTCCAACTGTTTTCAACATTGAAAATAGTAAGAACGTCACAAATCATCATCAAATCAGAGTTTTTCTGTAGGATCATATGACACTGAACACTAAAGGCTTTACAGGCTTTGTTTACCTTTGTCATAAGAATAAGGTGCAGTTTTAAGTAGGCCTGCATTAAAACCATTACTTGAAATTGTAACCGTATTTCACAATATTACTGTATTTTTACTGTATTTACTTTTATCAAATAAAAGTAGACGTAGTGTACTAATCATTTTAAATAGTAGTGTTTAAAAGCTGCCACATTAACTAGAATTGCTTGTTGGTTTGCTTTGTTAAAGTATACTGCTTCATTTTGTTGCAATTCAGATAAGTGCAGATACTAGGCAGATAAATAACAGTGCTCAAGCTATACAAAAAAGCAGACACTGAGACAGTAAATGAGATTTATGTACAAATTATGCCATCAGGCTCCTGTAATCAGAGCATCAAGAATATTTACGGATTTAAGAATTGAACTTAGCATTCGCACAGGGAGAAAAACATGAACATATGTTAGATAGCTAAACTAGAGGAAAAATCCTCTTGTCTTTATATTGTCTGTCAACACACTGTATAGCTTAACAACGTTTGCTACAGTGACTTTCAGTGTTTTCATGTGCTCCCTGAATACCTCATGTGCATATCCATACACTGCTAACTCCCTAAATCCACTATCCACCTGCCACTTATCACTTCTGACATTTACTGAATTTCTGATGCACTGGATTTGAGGACGCCTTTAACCGGGAATTACACAGGATTAGGCTGTTTCCTGAACAGATATACTGGGAAAATCTTCTCTAATGCTTGAATAGACATCATTTCTGTGGTTTAATACATGGTTATTGAGGTATTTGCTCATATTTGACATTAAGGTTTGTGTGCGTGGAGAGTCAGCTGTATTTCCTATCATTAAATATTAACACGGTTACAGAGGGGCATCTGCTGTAAATCAGTTTTACTGTCTTTTAGTTGATGTTGGCAGTGACAGGCATCGATATGTGAATGTTTGGCATTATCTACTTATGCTTTTGTTGACCCAACAGAAATGCTTGTGAAGGACGAGATGTCTTCAGCTGTACATCACCAAAGTTTGTTATGTTTTAAATTTAAGCCCTGTACTTCTAAACCAGCCTAAGCTTGTTTGATGGTCTTTACTGGTTTTGGATATTCTTACAGCCTGGACAAGCTGGTCTAACTGGTTTCCAGGCTTGGTTTGACTGGTCAATCAATTGTTTTTCAGATGAAATGTACACAAAAATCCTCTAAAATGGCTAACAGACAAACCTTACCAGGCTGGAAGACCTGTTTAGTCTGTTTAAAGTCGTTTTTTTTCTGCAGAAAAAGTAATTGGAGTATTATTGAAAGTAATGTTTCCCAACGTGGCATTGCTTTTTCTATCACTCCTTCCATTCTAAATTCAATGCATCTCTCTATGAGCCACGTGTGTAAATGAATGGTTGTCAGCTGCGTAAAAGTGCTGGATATGGTGATCCAGACCAATGCCGCGGAGGTTGAGGAGGGGGATTAAGGGCATGGAACCCGTCCAGCTCACCCCATCTATCCCTCTTACAGCCGGGGCCCCTGTGCACATAACATATCCATCCACAGCACATTCAGTGTGCGCTTTCAGGTCAATGCGCGGAACGATGTGCCAGCGATTATATTGCACTCTGCCCTTGCGCAACACTGCATTTGTTGATGTTTTTTTTCCCTTGTGTCTATCTTTTCCCCCTTTGGTTAATGCTTGCTAAACCATTGTGAGACCCTCTCAGTTTTTCACGAGGTTTGCCTGGAAGTCGGGATAGAGCAGTGGTTTTGAGATTTAAATCAGAGTACTGAACAGTGTGTTATTGTTAACAATTACAGATTGTTTTCATTAATTGAAATAAATTAAATATAAATATTAGATTAAAAAAAAAACTTTTGAAAAATTAAATTTCACAGTAGAGATGAACTGAAATAAAGTTACTAAATCTAAAACTAGTATTTGAAATATTTAAATATATTAAAAGTTACAGTCCGTAACTTTTTTTTTTTGGTACTTGTTACATTTTTTTGACAAGTACATAACCAGCCAGTATTCAAAACCTTAGCCCGATTTAAAACGGTAAGTCTTATAATAATGTTTACTCATTTGAGTGGCACTGGTAGGAATTACGAAAAAAGGCAGATCAGAATAATTGAATAATTAAATTTAACATTTTGTTGGCAAATTGTAATCCAAAAAGGTTTACGTGTTAAGAAACACAAGTGACTGAAATTAGATTATTTTCTGGTTTTAAATGTGCGTCTGATTACAGATAGCCTAGGATTATACAAAATTCGAAATGAAATATGAATGGTATGACAATTAGAGATTAGACTAGGCAGAAATCTATGTAATGCTAAAACACACTACATAAACATAGCCATGCAATACTGGTGTTGTTAATATTAACAGTTTAAGAACAAATTCTAATAATAAAAATAATAATTAGCATAGTTTGACGTAATATGAGTTAACTGATCGTCAGATTTAATCACCGTTTATAGTGTGATTTATTGTAATGTTTTTTTCCTTAGTTGGTCAGTAGGGTTGTGCCGATAGTATCGCGTATCTTGCTACTTGTTCAGATGACGATGACTGCTGAGTAGGGGTGTAAATATTAATCGATTCGTATCGATGCATCGATTATGCAGCCGACGATTCAATGCATCGATTCGTCC
>JAUMHR010000062.1:12985656-12996322 GCA_032361145.1 Enteromius fasciolatus | reverse complement strand
CTATGCTAATTTTGGGACCACCAGACCCGGCGATCGGCTGAATGGATTCAAAAACGGTAAAACACATCTGTATTACTGAAAATGAGCCTATTTCCAAGAAAAGTGTAGTGTTCCTTTTATTATTTTATTCAGCAAGGAGACATTATATCAATCTAAAGTGACCGTAAAGACATTTATAATGTGACAAATATTTATATTTTAAAATAAATGCTGTTTATTTCAACTTAATTTTCATAAAAGGATCTTGGAGGGAAAAGTTTTCACAAAAATATTAAACAGTGCAACTGTTTTTAACACTAATAATAAATGTTTCTTGAGTGGCAAATAAGCAATCTAGAATGATTTCTAAAGGATCATTGGAAACTGAAATAGTGGCTGCTGAAAATTCAGCTATGGCCGTCACAGGAGTAAATTTCACTTTAAAACATAACTGTTAGTTTCTAATAATTAGTGTAGGTGTTTATAGAAAGTCTTTTAATATATTTTGCTTAAAAAACCCAAATTAAATCCTGAATATAATTGCAGTTTGGCTAATATTACGTATTAAAGGCTCCACTGTGTTTGTATGTTTGCATTCATTTAAACAAAACAGCTACATTGGCTAGAAACATGTAGGACCTTCTCTGTAAGCTACCCCAGGATCAACTTTGTGACCTAACGTCCATCACAGACATCCTGAGGCTTGTTGTACCTTTGTTTTCAATTCCGTAGAGGAAGTCAAATCTCAGGGATTTTGGTAATGCTCAAAAATGCCTTTGTTTTGCTCACTCTTTTACGGTTAGGACAATCTGTCAAGAAACAACGATTATGACCCGCCTACAGTCACATGACTTCTTGGCTAATGAATGTTTGTTGCACATGAGTACAGTTTTTTGCAACAGACCAGTGATTGTGGTGTAAAGCTGCTTCATATCCCAAAAGTGACTAATATTTTAAGGTCAAAACTAATCTGCTCACGAATAATGTACATAGCCTACTTGCCGTTTTGATTCCTGTCAAAAAGGCTTTTTAGTGTTTGCCAAATTTCACGTTTGCAGGCTAATTTTAACATAAAGGGACAATGTGTTGGGATTATGCTATTTCTTTAGTTTTCATAAGCATGTTTTCTCAAGGCAGTGCCACAAAGTACATTTTACTTCCCCAGAGCAGGTCAGAAACTTAGGACCGGCAATACAGTGCTTGGCGCCTTTGAAACTCTCTAGAGTCTGAACAGCACTGCTAAAACAGGCTTTATGTATGGATGGATTACATAAACATTGACAATCCAGTAAAATTGGCAAAAGTAACTCTGACTTGGCATAATTTTTATTGCCTTATAAAGTTTGCAGACTACAATCTGCTAAGTGAGCCACATAGATTTTCCAATTGTATGTTCTCTTTTTTTTCGTTGTTGTTGTTGCCCTGCAAAATAGCTTCCATAGAAATTGAATAAACATCCTCTCTTTTGTAAGAAAAAATAAAATGTAGCAATAATTTGCTTTTTGATTCTGTACATTTCATAACCAGGCTCTTTCTTGTGAATTGGGAAGTGGATAAAGCACGCTTCTGTGAATACTTGTATCTGTCTGTCTAAATTCTTTTCTCAATGCCTTCCACTCTACCAAACCTCAACCTTGCAAAATCCAAGCAAATTAGATAAAAAACAAGTGAGCGCAAGCATGCAAACTAGGCAGATTGGGTCAGTTGGTACAGGTTGCAGCACTATTAAAAAAAAGTGGTGTAGATTGTTATTTTATTAATATTAAAGTATAATAAAGTTACCTTGCGTGTGAAGTGTTTATGGTTTAACCATTATTGCACCATTATATTCTGTCAGCTCGAGTACTGCATTTCTGAGAATCAGCTCATATGTGATTGATGTTCAATTGTACAGAAATCACAAATGATATCTAGTGACAAAATAACTGATTTTTGTTTTTTATATTGCACAACAGCCTAGAAGGTCTTCATATGTGCAAGATGTATGCATTTTTAGTGAGTTTGGGATCTTGGGATCAAGTTTTATATATATATATATAACTCTTTATTCAGTGTGCTATCTAATCATGCAGATCTCTTATTCAGAGGTTCTCTGCCCTGCTTTGTTCTCAGACTTTTATATGTACTCTCCTTTATTCTTACCTTTCCCCGCTCGTGTTCTTTTGCCAAGAAATCCATCTTCAAATATCCCTTTCTGACCCTATTTCTCTTGACCCTCCCCACTGTCTTTCTCCTTCTCCCTCCCCCCTTTTCTCTCTCTCTCCCCCTCTCTGGAAAGTCACATGGTTTCCCTGAAGTGGAGCACCATAAAGCGTGGAGCGCAGGGGGCTCACTGCCCTCATTTATTTTCATGCTCTGCTTGAACAGTCCCCTCATTGGTCGAGAGACTGTCATGTGACATCTTGTGTCTGCCTGAGGTAAAGTTGCCAGGTGCAGTTTTGCAGCACGTACCAAAACTTTCAGGGTACGTTCTGTATCGCATTGCAGATTATTTAGCATTAAATGGAGGGTACTGCATTCTCTGAGGTGTGTGTGGCAGGTAACTTTTGCATCTGTGATATGTTGATTAGGAAGAGGAAGTCATATAGGGGTGTTTGTATTCAAATAGAACGCTGGTTTAGTGCTCTCAAAAGACTAGAATTGCACAATTCGTCCACAAAAGCAAGCAGCCAGTATCCTAGGAATCATAATATGCCTTGAAAAAGCAAATAAATTGAAAATTCCAGGAATCACAATAATCCGGCCATAGAATAGAAATTAAAAACCAGTTTGTCTATTTTTCAGCCTGTAAAGACTGCCATTTTTCTATTTGTGCCACTGAATGTAGCTTGACTCATTCCTGCTAATTGCTTCGGAGAAAAATAGTTCTAGTTTCTCATGCTATTACAATGAATTTAAAGAACTGTGCCGTTAAAGTAATTGTCTTTTCTTTGAACACTGGAAACCTTAGAGATGCCTTTAAGTGAACCGGTCAAATTCTGCAAATGGAGAGTTACACAGGCAGGTTTCTGTGGCCTTCAGTATATCCTGCTGATAAGTATTGACAGGCCATAGGCTGTGGTTTTGTGATGAGGTATCATTTTACAAACATGGAAGTCGGGTTTTGGCTCAGCCGTTTACGAATCTTCCGGCCATACGCTCCTCAGATGGAAGTGCACTGCAACCAACCAAACCAACATGCTTGAGTGGCTTTTTTCCAGTGCTTGCTTATATTTTTATTCCTCTCTTCTTCTCAATCTGTCATGGTCAGTTAGTGGTATTCTGATTTTCTTCCAGGAATCTGTAAATACTGGATGATGTTGTTACTCCATATTTATTTCTGTATGTCGCTAATGGTTTTATCACATCATTTGGAAAATAGCAGATATATTAAGAGGTAAATCACAGCCCCCGAAGCTGTGTAAACAGATAGAATGATAAGTCACAGGTGATTGTCTGGCATGTGTACAAGTACAACTAAATCCTTCAAGCTCTTAAATTCCTGTTATTCTCCTGAGGGATCCAAGCCTTAGGCCAGGGGATTCCTGAAAAGACAGATACATAATTTCAGTCTAATCCAGTTCTGCAGAAACCATTTTTAATAGATTATGGACCAAGAAGAATCTGTGACCAAAATGAATGTTAAAAACAAGTCAGACAACTTTTGGAATCAAATGAGACAACCGCTGCTGGGAAGTTGATTGCCGCAGGTCACATTTTAACAGGTTTGCTTAAAACGGTTGTTTGCTGAGTGAAACCATTAACTAGTTCAAGTCCAATGATTCACTCACAGGTTTTACTATTTCTAGAGCCAAAATCTTTGATGCATGGTGTAATGGTATGGCCCAGCATTAGACTGACAGGTCATATAATTGACTGATAATGAAATAGTAATCAACCAATTATGGTGTGCGAGAAGAGAGCAGACAAAGCAATGCAAACTTATATGAGGACTGTAGAGATTATATCAATAGAAAAACAAAGCTGAAACCTGAAGAAGCAGTCATTTACTCTTTATCAAACTGCACTTTTCCGAACAGTGAAAGTCCAACCAAGAGTCAAGTCAAGTCACCTTTATTTATATAGCGCAGATTGTGTCAAAGCACTTAACAGTATTAAACTGGAGATTAAAATGGCAGTTGAAGGCATTTGATTACTGAATTTACTGAATTCAGAATACCTGATTTATTTAGGGTCTTAATGGAAAGTTTGTAATATTGTTTGTTTTAAAATTTCGCATCAATTTACCCTGTGGTAACAGACCGCTCTTTTGAAATCACTTCCCCTTTAAATCTTCACGAGCTCCGCTGACTCCGCCCCTCTTTTTCGGACGTTCTCAGAGGATCTTTTTTTAGCCGTATTCATTGTGAAACTTGCTAATTAGCACATTATTAGGAAAGGCGATTTGCAAAGATTCATTAAAAGACATTATACTCACTGCTTCTGTAGGTGAGGAAGGATCATGAATGATTCTCGCGAACATAAAAGCATTCTGGTTGATCAAGGGGGCGTTTCCTTTCAGAACCAAACATAACCTTAATCTTCTGCCTTCAGTCACTCAGGCTTGATCTCAGAAGGGGCAACTTATTTTTATTAAATCAAAAGAAAACAACCTGTGGATCTTTATTATTGTATGGTGGTTGTGTACACACACTCCCAACACACATTTCAGTTCAAACAGCTTGAAAAAGTGCATGTACCACCGTATGACCCCTTTAAAGAAATACAGTGCATCTAAAATATAATTTTTTGTGATCTAGTTCCATTTCCCTATCTGCTTTCATTGCAGCATAAACATTCTTCATAACATCGCATTGGGATTGCACAGAAGAAAGTGAGGCATGCAGGTTTGCAGTGACATGAAGCATGAAGGTGAGTACGGTAAATGATAACTGTTTTTTTGTTTGTTTGTTAGTTTGTTTTGTCTGGACTATTTGCTTAATATAAACCTCAAGTATTTGAACATTTGAAAACATGCATGCCCTAAAGCTGTAGGTAAGAGAAAATGCTTGAACTGGCAGACATTGTGCTTTTTTTTCCAAGTCCTTCATAGTCTAAGGTAACTGAATTCTTGCACTCTCACACATTTCACTTTATTTTGCCGTTTCACTGCATTCACCCCATTCCACTACCCAGGATTCCTTCGAAACACATCATCTCCAGCTCATAGTTGCACAAGCCAGTCAGATAACCCATCATTCATGTTGCGACAAGAGGCAACATTCAAAACGCCATACAACATCTGATGCTCTTTTACGAGAATCACAGGATATCTGAAAGGACTTGTTGTTTTGGAGATCTCCAGTTCTTCTGATTTGAAGCAAAGTAGAGGCAGTCAGTGAGACGCAGATGCTCAGAAGAGGAATGTGGCTGAAAAGCCTCTGGTTCCTGGAATGCCCCTGGCTTTATCAGGCCATAATGGAATTACCTCAGATCGGGCCCACAAAGAGGGGTTACTGGAACTGCTGAGGGCCTTTTGTTTTGACAGCACTCACACGATTATGATATTCATACTTGTGGCGGTTTGACATGTGTATACACAGTGCTTATTGTTTTAGTTTTTTTCACATATTTTGCACGTCAACAGCCCGTTGCTTTGCTGTGAGCATCTGTTGTCTTTTGTGAAACTGAATGAAGCCGTTTACATGTTTTTTTCTTCAAAATGAGATATATAATTTGGCAGTGAGAAAGGTTGAGAGAGGACACCAAAACAGAAGCAGATTTCTAATTGTAATTCACAGCCTGTTAATGCCAAAACTATTTGCAAAAACAAAGCATGCAACCTAGGAATCATCATTAGCGAGAGGATGTGAAGAGCTTCGAGAAGGAACTGTCATTTGTGTGCAAATTACTGGAAATGTCACAGTGACCCAGTTAAAGGTCAATTTTTTCTTTCCAGTGTTAAAATACTTTTTCTCTCCTGTCCCAGTTGAATATGCAGGGACAACTATAAATAAGCCATTTGTAGGCTGATTTCCCTGAAAACTGTAAACACTCTGGCTCTATGGTGCTATTAAAACATCGCTCTGTTTGTTTGAGTGGCCCCACACAGCAACATCGGCTCAACCAATAGCGTGAGTTTGAGACGGTAGGGGGGCCATGAAAAACTTGTAACAAAAGCTTGAGAGAATCTTACATATTTATTTTTATTTATACATACGCTATTGGTAATAGTTTATTAATAATACCTTCAGGTATGAATAGGAATGGAAAGGGTTCAGTAATGATATAAGTCCATGTGTACTTTTACCTCACACCAAATTTGGCACTAATGAACAAGTTGTGTTTGCCAAAAGCGGTAACCATAATGACAATGCTGCTCATGCATTCTTATGCAGTCTGTTATTATTAATCATAATTTAGTTTTCCATATCACTAAATCTTTAGCTTCTTGTTTAACAAAATAAATAAATACATGTTTTAATAGCTATGTTGGGCAAACAGTTTGACAAATTAAATTTTAAATGTAAAATAAATTGAAAACCCTTTTTTCATCTGTATATTACCTTTACATGTACTTGAATTAATTTATTAGATATTTATAATTTTTTAAACTGCCACAAGTAATTTAAAATAGTTTTATAGTTGAATTATTTAAAACACTTTAAAAACAATTATATATATATAATTTTTTATTATATTTAGTCTTTTGCAGATGATTTTATTCAGTGTGTCTTATCAGTTATTCAGTCCCTGAGAGTCAAACCCACACTGTAAAAAATTACTGTGATTTTTACAGTAAAAATGCTACGGTAAAAGCCTGTTAAATGGCTAATGGTAAATTCCTGTAAAATGTACAGGGAAAACTGACATTCCCAGAGTTCCCCGCATTACATTTAAAATTTTGTTTGAATTTGATGTTTTTCTTTGAAATAACATTGTTTCCTCTTAGTTTTTTCTTATCAGTTATGTTTATTATGGTTGAATGTTACATGTAATGTTGTTGAATGAATGAGTCTCACCATGATGGTGTTTAGTGTTGTGTGAATGACACCGAGCACCTTATATAGTTATGTTTATTTTTTAAAAGCTGATTGAAATGGGCTTTGGTTTATCATGTGAAAGGTACAGAAAATAATACAGTACTTTAATAGGTTGGTATATTAACATTATAGTATAAAACCTGAAATGTTGTTACTGTATTTTTTACGGTCCAATTCCGGGCAGCTTGTTCCAGTTAATTTTACCGATTTGTCTTTACAGTGTAGTAATTTTTTTTTTTTACAGTGCATGACCTTTGGTGTAGGTACTTAAATGCTTTACTGTTTGAACTACAGTAACTTAACTTAAATTAGCTTGATTCTTTCAGCTTAGATTGTCACAAACCCTGTAAAATGGAAGACTGTGCTTGACTTTTTTTAGTAATACACTGGAGCCTACCATTCACAAATGCTTTCTAACTGTAACACTTGATGCTTTCAGGGAACTTAAAATATTTGGCTGTTATAAAACAGAGAAAGGAAAGATGTGCTCTTATCCACTGAGGTATTTGTAATGAGAAAAGAGTTTGCCAAAGTTTGCAGTGCAGGGAAGTCATGAGTCATGATTCTTGGTCAGTTGTTTGGCATCATCCAGAAAAGAGGCTTTCCCTCAAACATCTCTCACTCTGAAGAGATCTTCACACACCTCGGCCAATGTGAGAGCAATGAGGATTGTATTTATATTGATTGCCTCTATTTCAAACTATGAACATCTTTGTTTAAGTCTGAAAAACGACCGAATAAACACTGACTATCAAGAATGCGTCATAGTAAACGCATGGGGAAGTGGGAAATATTACCATTGCTCACACTAGAGCTTGAGCCCAGATTCCACTGTTAGTCATCAGACAATAAAAAAGAGACTCTTTCATACACTAAAGCACTTCTGGTGCTGCTCGTTGAGCACGTTGAACACTTTATTTACCAATATGTTGCCGTGTCCTCTTTGAATGGAAACAAAGCGAATGAAAGAGAATATTTTGAATGTCTAGTATTACAGATCTCGTAAAAGCAGACATAATTCACCCACTCAACATTATTGTAATGATGGCAACATCTTTCATTTCCTCTTCAGAGCTTTGTTCCAGCTTGTGTTTATCAGCTCAGTAGCTGGTGTAACTTCTTAGACCATCTGAAACCAAAAATGGGGAAATATTATAAAAAACATTCTTAGTCATGCTTCCATTAACATGAATTAGGAGAGATACGGAAGATATGTGAAGGACTGAGAGAGGCTTTAAAGGTTCCTCTTTTGCAATGATGAATTGATGATTTGTATCAGAACATGTCTTGTTTCTGGCACATTTTGTGGTTGGAGGAAAGAGATCTTACTAATGGGGTGTATGCGTCATTTCACTCACTGACGGAAAATAATTTCTTCAATGAGCTACACTTGTTTGGACATCTCCCAACATCACCCCTGAGTGGTAACTTCCACTCACGCACACACAACTACTCGATATAACCACGTACACTGAGAAAACTCACACCCTAGAGACCGCCAACCATCAAACGACGACTGATGGTTGAGGACAGCCACAAAATACCACAGATAAACAGTTCCTCAATCTCATTATGTTAAAACCTTGTCTTTAGACTAAACAATAGAAAGTTTGGAGACTAACTTTGTTATATTCTGGTTTAATTTGCAGCCAAGGAGGAAAAGGATGTTTTCATAATCAAGGGGCTTTTATTTTGTGCATTCTTAAAAATAAAGTTTCCATTCTGAAACCAAAAAGGGTTTTACAGACTTATGCCAGTCCTATGAAGACTTTTAATTCTCTAGTATTTTGGAAAACCGGTTATGTACTGGTAATTTAGAGCATAAAACGTATTAATAAGACATGGGCTGAATAGAAAATTGACTGTTTTTCCTAAACGATTCTTGAATTTCAATGTTTTTTTGCTCTTGGCAGCCAATAATACACAGTATAAAACACATTGTGGTTGACATAAACCATGTTTATCCTTAGAGAAAGTGAATACATATTTAATTTAGTCAGGGTCATATTTTCCGTTATATTGTTTAGAGTGTTTGTGGTTTTTCAAGATGAGGGTGTGTAAACAGGGTCACCTGTCAATGTTGACATTTGTCTAATTCAACTAGCTGTCCACTAAGTGACTGATGAATTTGCACCAAAATACTGTATTTGAAGTGCAGCTTCATTACAAGAAATGTAACATTTTCAACGGCTTAATTCTCTTTAAAAAACATTGTGTAATTTATTTCCAAAATTTCAACAGTCTACAGGAAATGCATATAGTTTAGTCACTGAAGTTTTTATCTGATTTTATTAGTCAACATCAGTCAGTGTGAGACTATCTGCTTTTTTGGCACACTGACAGAAAATAGGGTGTGTGTGTGTTTTACAAAGGCTTTCCTGGATGTAGCTGCTGTGTGATTAAAAACAAAGCATATTTTACCAGCTAAACCAACCCTTCAACCCTTGAGTAAACATGGAGTCTCATTCCGGACAGCAGTGAGCCAATCCTGCGGGTAGCCTTGACCCCAGACTCCATTTCAACAGATTGCAGATGAAGCAATCACCACACATGACTGATGGCCAGTAATACAAATGACCACAGGACAATGCATCAAGAATTGTGTAGGTCACTTGAGTAGAAAATGTGTAAATGAACAGTCCAGAAAGATCAAATTTAGAATGTCTTTTTCTTTAACATCACCTGAAAGCGTTAATGTCGAGAACATGGTAAAGGGTTCACATGATCACACATTTACGGTTGCAGGAAGAAGTGAGTTGGCCCTGTGTGATTAATTGCATTTCTTTACTTATTACTCATAAAATGTGGCCTGGTCTAAAATTTTAGACAAAATCTGATTGAACTAATAAAACACAGACGTTTCAAATTTGTATATGTGATATTGACTAATTATTGCATGGTATGACATCCCTAAGGGTAATTTGACTCAGGTGGTCTAAGTCAAAAACACATTTTGCTTTTATTTCTTAATTGTAATTTGTTTTAAAAGCTGCAACTTTATTTAAAAACAATACGGCTCTGGTCTCTTATTTGCAGACTCGTGCAGTTAGCTATTAGGTTTTATGTACAATAGCAGTGTCTCGTAACTTGACTGGGTTGTGGCCTGTTTACAGACCTTTGTCCCATAGCCGTATTGTATTTAAACTTGCTTTGCTTTATCTTGTTGAAAATGCTTCCTGTATAGTACAAATGATGTAAAATTAGTCTTCCTGTTTGCTGATGCAGATTTAAATAACATGAAGATGTCAATGTACTTTTTGTCTAGTTTACCCATTTATCCGCACAAACATGTTAGAATCCATAAGACGTCCAAAGCTAATAATAAAAGGAAATTGCGACTTTTTATCTTATATTTATTACTTTTATAGTTTGCAGCGGTAGCCATGCATCGTTAGTAGTTAAAAATGAGTTTAAGTGAGTTTTTATCTTTTGCTAAAAAGGAAATATCAGTTTACATTTCCAAACATTCACTTTGCCATTAATTGTAATAATCCAGTGAGAGTTTTCTTTGCACAAGGAGTGCTCCAGACAGAGATCTGATCTCATTTGGAATAACATGAAGAAAAAGATCAAGCTGAGACAGACGAATACCAGAAGAACTGCAACGTCTCCAAGATGCTTCAAGAAACCTACAGGCAAAGCTACATTAGAAACGTCTAGGTTACCTATTGTAACCCCCGTTCCCTGATGGAGGGAACGGAGACGTATGTCGTATCGACAGACTG
>JAUMHR010000062.1:12973195-12985556 GCA_032361145.1 Enteromius fasciolatus | reverse complement strand
CGATTCAGGGCTCTCAGGTATAAGACCCAGTCTGTCGATACGACATACGTCGTAGTGAACGACAGACAAGGGAACTATGTGCAAGTGCACCTATAGAGCAAAAGCTACTTCAAGGTTTTTCTTTTTCATTGTCATCCCATTTTGAGATTTTTAAATAAAACTATTGGTATAGGGAACTTTCTATATGAGAGGGGAAAAAACATGCACGGGGAAATCCAAATTAAACCATACTCCATCATAACGATACATTGATGGCCTAAGACACGAAACAAAAACGTTTTGTACCTCACCGTGTCCAAATGATCTGAGGGCGCGTACGCATCCGGTGCATGAGTGCGTGGTCTCGCGTGCGGCGAAAAGCGCTGGACTGATCTCTCGCGCAGATACCTCACTCATTGTTTACACAGAGATTTCGAAAGTGTTACCTTTCACTGTGAATATCTAAACATATTTAGACCCACAGGACATCGCAATTGAAGAAGATTTTGATTAGACTATGCCAGAGCGCGCACACACGTCAGACACCGAATACGTGCGCGCTCTCAGATCTTTACATGGTGGTGTACGAGAGGTTAAAAACTATATAAATACTGTTCGTTTTCTCACACAAACCGCTCGTTTCGTGTCTTAGATCAATGTATCGTTATGATGGAGTATGATTTAATTAGGATTTCTCTGTGCATGTTTTTTTCTAATAGATTATATAGATATTAGACAGACTACAAATGGTTTTTAAAAATCTCAAAAATGGATCTAATGAATAAAAAAGACTCCTACACTTTACATACCAATGGGGTAAGCTGGTAAACTTAAAATTTTAAGATTTTCAAAATCTTGCAATACTTACAATAAATAGTGTATATGTCTGCTCAGACTCTGATGTGATGCTAAGCACTTTTCCAAGTCAAAGTCTAAGATCAAATCTGTGTGTACACATGCTTTATAAATGAGGCCCCTGATCTCTGTGTGGAGCACATCACTTTAGATGTTTTTCTTTTGAATTCTGGGTTTACTTCTTTAAGGCATTGGTTTTTGTGAGTTCATAGTTCTCATAGTTGCAAGTTATAAAGGATTACGAGTTTTCTCACACAGTAACTTTTTTCCTCAGAATTGTAAGTTTACATTTCAGAATTGTAAAAAAAAAAAAAAAGAAAGCAGAATTGTGAGATAGCTCTGAACTTATTTATTTATTTATTTATTTTTTAATTTCATGATGGAAATAAGCTCTCAAAGGTTAAAGCTTGAGTCAGGATGAGCGCTGATGATGGAAACGGGTGGCGTGAGAGGGCACATCTGTTTCTGAGGGTGACTCACATCTCTCATGTCTGTCTCATGGCCTCTGTGAGCTGTCCTGGAAATCAAAAGTTCCTAAATCCATGAGAACTAAAGGAAGACACCGACATCCACAGCGGATTTCGTCCATTCTGTGCTCCTTTCTTTCTTTTGTTTGACTGTGTGTGTGTGTTTATACTTACTGTAACTGTCAAAGGTTTATCATCTGTTACGTGAGTCTCAGTGGGTGGTCTGCTAAAATCTCCCACATTTACAGTAAGTTTCTGAGGTTTCTTTTTTTCTGGTGGTTTAGATATGATCTCCACAAACCAGTGTCTCTCAATGAAACTTCAGTGGAGTCCAGAGCTCCGTCTGGGACTTCTGGACCACATGTGTGAGAATGAGTCAGAGAAAACCTTCACATTTGCCATGTTAACATCATCGCTATTAAAACCCGTCCCGCTCTCTATTTTTCTGTCTTTCTGCCTTGTTGTGAGTCCTCAGCTCCACTCTGAACTGAAGTCATTAAAGAAATGACGTACCATATTCTCTCCTGACTTACTGTTGCTAATTTTAAAAAAAGCCTTGGAGGATTGAAGAGTGTACGCTTAGTAACAATGGGCTGTCCCAACTTTATCATTTATGACTTTCTATAATAATGTATCCATTGTATCTCAGCATAAATTGTCCAAAAGTCAGACATCTCATTGAAAATACATGACATTCACTTACAGCTTAGCATTATAATGGAAATGATTGCATTTAGCTTTATTGCAGAATAAAATAAAAACTATCAGTAATCTAAAACCAAAAACAATCTTTGACTGTAATATGTGCTTTCTTTGATATGATTGAAATAAGCCTTTGAAAAAGCATTTTGATCTAACGGATTATTTGTATGGCCATTTGTGTTTTTGTGACATCATCTCTATTAATTCTAACAACCTAAAGAGGAATTTAAAGTTTTGCTCTCGAAAATCTGATACGAGCTGCTCATAAATGTTGCAACATACATCTGAACATGCTGTAATGCAGTAATTTTCCAGCAACTCACTTTTCGGGGAAAAGTTGTGCCATGTGTGCTTTTTGAAAGAAAATGTTAAGTAAACAAAGTGATTTGCTTGCTCATTTTTTTCCCTTTCTTTTTCTTTTGACTGTGTGTTAAGAAATCTCAGCCTACATGAAATATAATTTGTCCCTGTTGCCCCAGCCCTGCCGTTGCCATAGAAACAGCTGTGTTGTTTTGGAGCATTTGCATATGTTCCCGGATAAATGGTCTCAGTGCTGTAAGATCAATGTTTTTAAAAGAATGGAGCAGCTGTTATTGGCTGCCCCCGCCGTGGCGTCACAGAGTACAGCTCTTCAGACCTACTGGCCTGTTACAGTCATCACTGCTCTTTGTGGAATTTGGCCTGTATTTTTATGCAGAGAGCATTATGCTTAATTTGCACAGTTTAGTCTCTCTGAACTAACGTGTGAGGAAACTATAGAGAACGCTGTGCTTTCTGTGATGGTGCCGAGATGTTTGACCTACAAAGTCTCATTAAAATGGCGTGATTGTGGTGATGTGTTAGTGACTATTTTTGACTATTGCAGCTACACCCTTTACTAACAGGTGCATAAAATCAAGCATGCAGTCATACAGTCTCCTTAGACAAACATTTACAGTAGAATGGAGCCCTTTTTGTTCCAGTGTGACACTGCATGCCTCATGCACGAAAGAAATGGTTTACCGAGTGTGGAGTGGAAGAATTTGACTAGCTTACACTGGCAAACCAAAATGACTGCCCTGCTGAGTCTTTTCTGGAAATTATTATTATTATTATTATTATTATTATTATCATTATTAAGAAGATGAATAATAATAATAATAATAATAATAATGTTAATAATAATAATAATAAATATTATTATTATAGTTGTTAAAGTGACTGTCCTTTCTGGAATTTCTGGAATTATTATTATTATTATTATTATTATTATTAAGAAGAAGAAGAGGAATGATGATAATAATAATAATAATAATAAAAAATAAATATTATTATAGTGAGTCTTTTCTAGAAATTATTATTATTGTTGTTGTTGTTATAATAATTGTTATTGTTATTCCTCTTATTTTCTAAATATTGATATTTATACTTTATAATTTATAATGGGCAGTCACTATAATAATAATAATAATAATAATAATAATATGCATTATTATTATTATTATTATTAACATCATCCTTATTATTTTCATATATATGTCCTGCTGAGTCTTTACTGGAAATTATTATTATTATTATCATTATTTTGGCAAATAAGAGGAATAATAATAATAATTATTATTATTATTAATTAATTTTATATACATTTTAATTGACTGTCATTATTATTAAAAATAACTTAATAATTATTTATAATTTTGTTATTGTTATTACTAAAAATAACAACAGCAATCATTTTAAATATTTAAATATTAAAAATGAATACATTTTATATTGATAATTATAAGTTAATATTATTTAAGAGTAATGTTTTATTATATTGATAATAACAATAATTTATATTATTCTTTATTTAATACTTTAATAAACAACTTGTAATAAATGTTTTGATTGTATTATTATTATGTAGTATATTTTTAATTAGTTATCATAATAATTAGAAGAATACATTTTATTTAATACAGTGACTGTATCAATATAATTAAACATCTAGCGATAATGCTGTTTATAAAAACATAAATTGCATTTTCTCTAATTGATTTATAAAGCATTGGAGAATGTTTTGAATGTATTAGAGAAAGCCCACCACAGGCCAGTCACTTTGGATTTATGTAACATAGCTGTTTAGCTGATCGTCTGTTGTCACTACAGAAGAAAAAGGAGTGTTCGAGTAAGTGTGCCACGGGTCTCCCTGGAGCCAAGATTTCACCATATTTCTGGTAATTCAGACCAGTCAGATGTTTCTCGTTGCCAATGCACACACGCACACAAAAGCACACAATTGCAGGATTTGCGGGATTCTGTTAGTCCTAACGTGACACATCAGCATGAGGTTCACACACTGCTTTCCATGCTTTGGAAAACTGGCCCAGTTTACCAGATCAAGTCATTCACAATGAATCAAGTCCCTGATCTCATCCTGACCTCCCACCCCACAGGGAACGATCAAAAACAGTTGTTACTTCGTCCAATCACCACTAAAATATCTGGAAAAAGTACCAGATGCTGAATACCAGGTAAAGAGATCAGTGTTTCCAAGAACACATGGCAAGAGTTTTATTTTGGTCTTGTTTTTTTGTGATTGTGTTGAAAAAAAATGAGAGGAAGGATGTGAAGCAAATAGAGATCATGATAACAGCCAAGTGGGGAAGACGACAATGATGGTAAACATTTAAAAAAAAGAGTCCAAATCATAAAAAGAAGAGGTGTATTGTTTTTTTTTTAAAATATTATTAGACCATGTGGAAACAGGGTGTTAAAGATGACTTATAAGTCTCTTCATTTTAAGCTAGAGTAAAATTTGTAAGAATTTCTTAGACACTCACCCTGTCTGCCATTGTTCAGGAAAACAGATATTCCCATCCCAATCTCAAGCTGTTGGTTCTGCAAAAGTATCTGCTCTCTGCCTGCTTTAACAATTCGAGTTTCAAAGCACATGAGAGTAATTTTGTTCGCACTTTACGGGAAATATGTATGTTGATTTAAAAAAGGAAGCAACTTAAAGGCACTTCTACTGTAGTCTACATAGTAAGCTGGGATTGCAGAAAATATTTCAAAATTTAAAAAGTAACACACTTCAGCTTTAATGGTAAAACTTTGAAAATGCTGTGGTAAAAACCTAAACCTAAACCTAAATGGTTAATAGTAAATTACTCTAAAATTGACAGGAAACGTCTCGGTTAAATATGTAATCCTCGTTCCCTGATGGAGGGAACGGAGACGTTATGTCGTGAAGACAGACTGGGGTTCATACTTGGGAGCCCTGATTCCCTGATTATGAGAAACGGCAATCAGAATTGGCTAGTGGAATTGGCAACCTGAGCCTGAGGTATATATAGGGCAGCAGGTGCAACCACGCAACAGGTATTGCTGAGGAGCCGAAAGCTAGGTCCCTTAGCTGCCAGCGATGGGTCGTGGTTGTGGCAAGGGGACTTAACGTCTCTGTTCCCTACATCAGGGAATGAGGGTTACATATGTAACCGAGACGTTCCCTCTCTGTCAGTCACTACAAGTTCGTGACGACAGACTGGGGTCCATATGGAAAGTACCACAACCTGAACCCCGTCACAACCAACAGCACTGCAAAAGTTCGGGCAAACTGAGCATGTCAACATTTTGCTGTGCAAGGTCGTAACCTTCCCAATGCCCCAGCGCAAATTTTCTTCCCTTGGTGCCTGTAGGGACCACAAGGGAGTACTTTGTGTCCAGAGAAGCCAACTGTTCGTTCCTGAAATAGAGAGAGACTCTAGGGAAGGGATTTCAACCTTCAAGAGGACTGCTTCAGATCCTTGTATTTGTTGTTACAGTTTGGCGGAACGAAGGGGAAGCAAGCCCTCTGAGGAAGGAGAGGCCAATATGGACTGGCCCAAGTCTGAGCCAGTGTGCATACGAAGTATGGAGGATGTTCGACCAGGGTTTGCACTAGGAAACACGACTGGGAGAGTATAAGCGCATCCCTGTGTGAGGGGGAATGGCACAGCAAGCAGGACACCGGCCAGAGTCACCTAACTGTTTTGCAACAGAGAGGAAGAGACTGGCACAACCTGAAGGTTGTAATACGTGCTAAGGTATTCAGTGTTTCCCAGTCCGCAGCTCGACAGATGTCTGCCAGAGATGCTCCGCATGTCAACGCATGGGAGGACTCTACACCCCTTGTGGAATGAGCTCTCACGCCCAGGGGACATGGCCCGTCTTTGGCCTGGTACGCCAAGACGATGGCATCCACTATCCAGTGGGCCAACCTCTGCTTTAAGACAGCCTTCCCTTTCTGCTGACCTCCGTAACAGACAAAGAGCTGCTCAGAGCTTCTAAAGCTCTGGGTGCGGTCCACGTACAAGCGCAATGCTCTGATGGGACACAGAAAGAGTGATAGTATCTACCACCACCAGTACTTAGGTCTTAGGCCATGCCCCTGAGAGAGGAGGTCCCTCCTCAGAGGTATGCGCCAGGAAGGGGCTGTCACGAGGAGCATGAGTTCCAAAACCAGGTCCAGGTGGGCCAGTATGGCGCTACCAGCAGGACCTGTTCCTCGTCGTCCATGACCTTGCACAGTGTCTGCAAAATAATTGTTTCCTTTTTTGTTTTTTCTTCAGTAATGTTTATTAGGGTCGTATGCTACATGTAATGTTGTTAAATTAATGCTTATTGCAATTTTCAGTTTAATGGGTCTCACCATGATGTTAGTGTTTGTGTGAATGAGCACCTTATGTCCATATTCAAAAGCTGCTTGTGATAGGCTTTGGTTCATCATGTGACTTTCTCATCATCACCTGCATTTGGTAGTTATCAGTGTATTTCAAAGGTACACAACAGATTTTAGGACTTTAATAGGTAGGTAAATTAACATTATATCAGCTGAAAAATTACGGTATTTAACTGTAAACTTGAAAATGTTGTTACCATATTTTTTACAGTCAAATTCTGGCAACTACAGCTCACAGTTTTTTAGCATGAATTTTACAGATTTGTATTTACAGTGTAGTAAATGTTGAATGTTGAACATAACACTTGATTACGCTGAATCAAATTGTCGTGTCATGTCAAAAGCAAATAGAAATTACAATCACTGCTGCCATCAATACACCCTATCGAGGGGGTATAGATGTGGTTTCCTGTGCGATGACGTTAGCCAATCACAACACAGGCAGATTATTAAGAAGTCTTAAGGACCCTCACCTTAAAAACAGGTCGTTTTAGACAGAGGGTCTGAATGAGGGTTGAAAATAATTTTTCAACACATTTATTTGTTGTTGTCTTTTTGTAATCCTTCTTTCTCCACAAAGAACCAGCTGAGAAACAGAAATGTTCTTCTGGTGTTAAAAGTTTGTTATGAAACCATTTATATGAAAAGGTTCTTTCATGGCATCGTGAAGCACCTTTGTTTTTAAGAGTGTATATTGACAATAATGGGTTCTTGGAGGCTTTCTGTTTTTGCGGCAGCTGTATTTTGGAATATTTTCAGGAAGGAAGATACATTGTATAATGGCTGTTCCGTTTGCGTCAGTGTTGCAGACGACACACTAGCAATCGCTTTTCCAGGGGTGACACACAAGAGAATTGACACACAGAAATTAGGAAACTGCTGAAAAGACACACCTTCCTTTGATGTTATGTTGATTTGCTGAAAAGTCTCAACAAAATTGGCTTCTCTTTGACATGTTTTGTGTAATGTATTGTTTAAAAAAATTCACAATTCAAAGACACTGTCACACCCAGGTTAGTTCCTGGTAAGTAAGTCATTCAAGTTTGAGTGAAATAGCATGCTTGCATGCCCTATAATTAGCCTGATGCATCACAAACATGCTGTGACTGCTCATTAATGCATTTCAGAAGACTCCTAATGCATTTTGAAAGGTCAGACTGTTCATTGTGGCTTAAGGCCGGTTTTAGTCGACTTAGTGACCAAACCACTATGTTATTTTTCCAGAGGAATCAGTCGCAACTGAAAACAGTAACTCATAAATAATGAAATGTTCTTTTCTGTTCAATGAATGTGAAATAGGAGCAGAATGTGAGTGTTTGTAACCAATAATGAAGAACATGTGACAAAATATAATTTATGCTGACAGGATGGGAGGTTTGCATATGTATTTTCTATAATGAAGGCAAAAATACACTGTAAAATAAAGAAAGAAACTGGTACAAACATACCCTCACAAATGTGACAATAAAATAATACAATAAATGACAAAAACAACATAAGTTGTAAGAAAACCAAAATAAATAAATAAATAAAATATTTATATTAAATACTATCTTGCTACTCAAGACATTGTGGGAATGTAAGGGTTTTTTGTTTTGTTTTGTTTTTTTACAGCGCTTTACTGTAAAATTACATGCAATGTGAGTTTTGATCTAGTAAGGAAACATAGTTAACCAATTAAAAGGTTTTTATGGTAACATTTTTACAGCATTACTGTTAAAATTACAGCGCGCCAAAGTTTTTAGTACCATACAGGTTTATATATTCTAAACTATATTTTTAATGTTCATTATTATATGTTACAGGGGATGTTATGCATGGAATCACTTGCACATGCATGTGAGAGCTTTATGCTTGCACCGTTAGTAATCTGGCAATGGAATGTATTGATTTGACTCGATCTAACAAGGCACAAAGACTCTCCCACCATTAATGGGTTGGTGAATCTGACGTTTATGATGGCTGAAACAGATCACTTATTTTACTCTAAAACACCAACATGTCCATTTTTCTTCATCTAAGTCAATATGCTTGCCTTATGTGTCCCACAATTCTGCAAGCACTGAAGTGACTTGTCACTGTCTGTATCCGATATGTAAGTGCCAGGCAATTATTTAAAATGTCTTTAGTAAGTAAATAATGCTAAAAGTGTTTACAATTTGTGTGTTTATTTAAGCCATAATTGATCAGGTTGAGAATTTATTTAGTTGATTCAACATTTAGGCAAATATTGCCCAATAAAAAATAAAAAAATTGTATATGAAGTTTTCCCCCTTTATTTATCATGAAAACATCTGTGAAATAACAAATCTGTTTCAATTACACACCTGAAATACAAGATGACAGATGAGCCCTACTCAAAAATAATTGATTCTAACAAGTGATATTCACACAAATAATGAGTCAATCTTTTGAACGGCATTAATATCATAAAACACATTAAGACTGCAAATTGGAGACTCAATTAAACAGTTCACTCTGATTTTCTACTATGCTTAATAAAATATAAAGGTAGTTTACATAATGATTTTTGCCAAACATAATAAATGGTAAATCTCCCTCATTTCAGTCCTGCTTAAAGGAATAGTCATGTTTTGAACAATCCTGTGTTGTTTATTTACATACTTTTGTACCCACCCCCGCATTTTGTTTTCTTTTCCATGGAACTCAAGTGAACTATTTTTAACAGTTCATATTAACCATGCCTGTTAAAACACCATCAAAAGTCTAAATGACTATAAATCATTCAGATGACTTCAATATTTGCAATATAGTGCATGAAACACACAATCTATGTTTACTACTATGTTTTGCTTTGACCTGACAGTCCACAGTTAATGTCACCTTTTGTGTTTTCACAGAAAAACATTGTGTGGGTTGGGAATGACATGAGTATGAGTAGATAATGACAAAATTGTGTTTTTGGGATAAACTGTCCCTTTAAGAACAGGTAAGTCAGGGACCAGTACAGCTTTCATAAAAACAAGCTGGGAGATAAAGCTTAGCCAACTATAATATTTATTAATTTATTTAATTATTGCTGACTCCAGATATTTTTTTACAAACCTTAAAACATGTTATATTTTACTTTAGATTGTATTTATTTATTTATTTTTAATTATATTTTTATATAAATATTATATATCTTAATTATATAACGCCAGCCATAAATATTTATTTATAAATATTTCTCAAATGCATTTTTTATTATATATATTTATATAAAATTAATCACTATATATCAATAGTACTATAAAGCATTAAGATGACTTCAAATGACTTGGAGTAGTGCCAGAATTAGAATTTACTATTTTTTGTTCTGCTTTGACCATATAGGCCTATATATATATATATATATATATATATATATATATTTTTTAATTACATTATATTGTACATTTTTTAAATAATTTAGAAAAATTAATCAATATATATCAATAGTACTATAAAGCATTAAGATGACTTCAAATAACTTGGAGTAGTGCAAGAATTATAATTTACTAATAATTTATCATTTTTATTTTTTGTTCTGCTTTGACCTGACAGCCCATGGTTAATGTCATTTTTGATTGTTTTTAGATCCGTTTATACTGACCACTACCTTTAACTAGGATTAGGGATTCAGTATTACACATTTATTCCACATTTCTAAAATTGTGATTCTAATGACGGTTTTACTCCCTTGAGTGAGAAGATTTTTGAACACTATTAGCTACTAGAGCTCTCAAACACATTGTGATCTAATTTTCAGGAAATATGAGGATTCAAACAGGGTTGAAACCAAGTTTTTCTTTAAAACTCTAAATGTGGGCTGTGGTCACTGTTATAGGAATGTCTTTGGGGAAAGAGAGAAGAGAAACACTATATCAGATATCAGTTCAAATCGAAAAGAACTACACCGCCCTTGGAAAGGCACTGCGTGTGTTCCAGTAAGCTGACAGTCCATCACCACAGGTCAGAAGGTGAGACGGAAGTGAAAACACAGCAGGGCAAACAGCCAAGCGATCTGACTGGCTCGGAACGAATGCTTTATTTCTTCTACATTTGTTCTCTTCCCGTTCAGTAGTGCTCTGAGCGATTCTCAGCACAGATGTCTTCCAGTCAAAATACGCCTACATCATGTAACCTGTAACCTCTGCAAGAAAACATCGCACTCCGTGCAGATGCGTCTGGGTCTGCAGAGCGGTTTATTTAAGTCTGAGGAATGCGTAGCAAACCTTCAGGTGTTACCTTCTCGCTGTCCAACACAGCAGACAGGAAACCTCTCATCTCTCTGGTTTCCTGTGCTTAGATCTTTTGAACGCTCTGCAGTCTCTCTCTCACTGTTTTTTGTTTTTTTTCGCTGTATATGTTATTTTGGTCGCTTGGCTTTGTTGAGCTTCATGGCTGGATCTTTTGAATTGTTTGTGCTTACAATGCAAAATTCGCATTGCTAGTTGTTCACCTCGTTGTTTTGATGGCCATCACATCCTGTGCATCTCTGTTTTCCACTTAAGTTAGACATTTAAGCATCAGTGGAAAAAAGTAGGAAAATACTTCCCAATAGCTATTGTGTTTTCTAACAGCCAGCTGTAATCTGAGCATGGTGTGGGAATCAGGGATGTCTGATCAAGAGATGCTGAACGTGAGAAAGTCTCTGTTCTATTGTTTAGGGTGAGATGTGCTTCCTGTCTTGAGTTCGACTGGCACAAAGTCATTGTATCTTTCATGCACGCAGGGTCATACAGTACAAGCTGCTTCTGGAGAATGGGATATGATGAATAATAAATCCTGATACATTTTTACAGGTATCTAACACTCTCGTAATCTTTACGTGTTTCTGCATGTTTTGCTGAATTATTCAGCTCTTGTTTCTGACACTAAAACCTCAAACTTTTGAAATCCATCAAAAGAGAAGTCATTGTTCCAGGTAGCGCTGGTTTCAGGTTTACTCTCCCTTGCCAAGACTCTTCTAATGTTACGGTATACAATGTCCAAATGTCTGAGGCCAGTATGAAAATTTGGGATTTACAACATAACTGAAACCTGAAGGCAAATTGCTTAAAAACATATATTTATTATGTAAAGAAGTATTTGTTTATCCATTTATTTATTGCTGAGTTATTTCTTACAAACCTTAAAATTATTTAACTATTTATTTTAGTTTTAATTTATTTATTATGAATTTTTATTTTTATATAAATCAATTTTTATAAAACATATATTTATATGAAGTAATTTTAAAAATATTAAATTAAAAGAAGATTTAAAAATATTTAAATAATATAAAAAAATAAATATTTATTACATTTATATTTTAGGTCTTTAGAATATTATTATATAGTATTTATTTAATTATTATGGTATTTATATATTATAAGGGGTATAAGGGAGATAAAAGGTATAAGAAGATAAAAATAGCAAACAGTCAGCTTTGAATATGTAAATTATTTATTTATTTTTAAACAAAGTTTTGTCTTATTTCTATATAAAACTGTATATATAAATATATTTACAAAAATCTTTAAAAAATCTAAAAAAAAAAAATAAATTAAAAAAAAATAATATATATATAGATATATATTTATATATATATAAAACAATACAAAAAAAGTTTTTTTTTTTTTTTTTACTTTGTATACAGGCAGCAATGGTAAATAATTATTAATGTAAAAATGCATAATACTATATAACAGCA
>JAUMHR010000062.1:12955687-12973095 GCA_032361145.1 Enteromius fasciolatus | reverse complement strand
ATTAGTTAAGCATTAATTAATGGTTAATTTGTTCACAATTAAGCATTAGTTGAGCAAAAATACACTAGTAATTAATGCTTAACTAATGCATTATTTTGGACCCCAATTCTGAAATGTTACACAAAATTGTATTGATCTTGCCATGAAAATAATTATACATTTTCAGATTATATAGCTGTGTTTATTTAGAGAATAGTTATATTGTATTGAATCATTTTATCAGTTTGTTTTGCCATAATATAGCTTGTAAAAAAAGCTTTACTCAGTGTTTCTCATTCTGTTTGTTGTTCTTTCTGTTTGCCAAGGCTCGTATCAAGACAGCCAAGAGTCGTGTGGTGATGGCATCACTGTATCTGGGCACAGGACCACTAGAGCAAGACCTCGTATGTAACCTGTCCACACACATTTACTGTCACTGACCAGGAAATAAAACATAGCCCAAGAAGGAAAAGGCTGTTTTTGTGAAGTTGACTGTGGCCTGATTAAGAATTTTACATAAGAGGAAGCTGCTCAGGGAAATTGATCATATCTCGTCTATTTGTTTCTGCTATAACATTAAGATGATCAGATATGAACAGTAGCTCATGTCAGGTCTGCAAGCATATTTTTTAAAATGACCTCAGCAGAATTTAATTTTACTAACAGAATTTACTCTGGTGGTATTGCTAAATCATAATCTAGAAGTTGAATTTAATCACCATCTCGGTGTAAACTAAAGTTCATTTCCTTATTCAAATCAACATGCAAAACCAGCCAGACAAGCCGTAAGATTCCTGCAGCAGTAATAGAGGGAAAAAAAGTGTAGAAACTTAGCTAGCCATAGTATAGGGTATTCACTGACTTTTTAATTTCTTATGAAGGTGGATTGCATGGAAGAAACATTAGAGCGCTCACAGGAAGATCATGCACCTGATCTCAAAGTGTCATTTCTGCTGGATTATACCAGAGGCTCGAGAGGTAAGACTGATACGATCTAAATCACAGAAAGTGATTTTCACTAATTCATTCATTTATCATTTGCATGTTTGTGTAAAATACAGTGATGCATCAAGAACTTTGAAGTCATTACTCTATGATCAGGTGCTTACTCCACTGAACATGTGGATCTAATTTCATTAATTAAGTGACAATGTGCACAATTATTCCCAAAGATCAGATTTCGAGACCAGATTAGATTGTGTACTGTGTGAACAAGGCCTCACTTTATCACACATTCTTAAATCTCCCTCTCTTATTCTTTTACTTCCTGCATTTTGCGCATTCTGAACAGATCTTTTCAATCACTTTCCTGTGAAACCATCAGAAGGAAATAATGCCCGGAGGAAATCCCCTGCCAATGTTTGTTTCCCTTTGCGAACACTGACTAACATATGTACGCCATGTCTATTCTCATATAATTGCATGGGTGTAATTTTGGAGGATTTCCAGTTTTAGTAATTGTAGGTTGGAGCTCAGACCGCCTCCCTGTTTTTTTTTTTTCCCCTTTCCTTTTACCTTGAAAACTACTTGACAGGATCTGTTAGTCATTCCATTGACTGCTTTCAATGTGCTGTACAACTCGCCCAATGATGTTGTAAGAATTCATAATCTAATATTTCATGGTAACTGAAGCATCATATTGCAGCATAGAGCTTCATTTTAGTGGTTCAGGTTCTCCTTGATCTCCTGAAAATGACTTATAATGAGAAGATTATGGGAAGGCATTCACAAAGACAGAGATGGGGTTTTTTTTATGTGTTGGCGACTTCTAGCGTGAACTACTGTAACTGTCAGCAATGAACACAATATCATCTTCTTTGCAAATGAGCAGCGATGTGATTAAATGCCTGCTATTTTGAGTGTACCAATGGGTCAAGGTTTGGTTTGTTAGCAGTATCCCATTCCCAAACCATCTTAGGAAACATTTTGACAATGTCGAAAACAGTTGTGCTGCTTAAAATTTTGATGATATTATTGTTATCATTTGTAATATTCTAAATGTCTTTACCATCAATTTTAATAATTTGAAAGCATTTTTACTGATTAGCAGAGTTCATTTCAATAAATAGAGACCTCAACTGGCTTGAACAAGGTTTGAGTGTCCAAATATTAAAAAGGTGAAAAGGAGTATTCTTACATGTGCTGTCTTTGGTCTCAAACTGCTACTTGCTAGTGAAGGACTCATTTTTAACTTTTATTTGTTCCCAACTAGAAAAATATGTTTTACGGATGTATTTCAAGACAATTGAAGAATATATATAAATCATATAATATAATGTAAGTATTATTATAATGTAATATCTTATCATTTAATATCATATAAAGTGCTATCAAATGATTAATCCCATCTGAAATAAATTTTTGTTTGCGTAATATATGTATGTGTACTGTAGATATGTATTATTATCTGTATATAAATATGCACACAAAGGTTTATATTTTGAAAATGTTTACATGTGTATTTATGTGTAAATGTATTATAATTTGCGGATGTTAATGTGTGCATCTCTGCGGGAGAGATAGAGGTTGAGTATGTTATACGCAATAAAACTTTTAAAACACAATTTTATCATATTGATTATTATAGTTATTTGTTTGGCCAGTGCTGGGTTTTGGTTATTTTGCTGTTGTAAGAGCTTTGAAATAATTGAAACCATTTGGCGAAGTGATATGGAGCTCTAATGCGGTCAAAGAGCTGACTGGAACTGGTTAGTTCCCTGAAAGTAATTGCACAACTTAGAACATTTGTCAGATTCAAGCATTCAACAGCACTATAGTATAATCAGGGTTGATTGTTTGACAGCAGTAAATCTAATATAATGTATTATACTATATTCTTGCACTATTAGCCAATTAGCATTGTTGTGACAGCAACCTCCATCAACTTTTAGTGTGAATTCCCCTTTAATGCTTAAAGTGAATGCTTCTGATTTCATGTTTGTTGTTTCTGAATCTAAAGGCAAGCACAATTCCCGCACAATGTTACTGCCACTGCTCCAGCGCTTTCCCGATCAGATGAGAGTGTCCTTGTACCACACACCTGACCTGCGGGGGCTGCTGCGTCTGCTGGTTCCCGAACGCTTCAATGAAACCATCGGGGTGCAGCACATCAAGGCATACCTTTTTGACAACAGTCTCATCATTAGTGGGTGTGTACGCATGCATGTGTCACAGCAAAAGCGGATACGACACATGTACGCAAACATGTTGCGGCTACGTAACAAATATGCTTGCAATGTGAATATCGTCAATTCTCTCATGCAAAATATTCCCATAGCTGTTGCTCTTCATGGTTCTAGGTTTGTTTTTTAGACCATATGGAGCTCATGCAAGCAGCCTCCGCTCAGTGGAGGCAGTGAATATTTGTTCGCCCACTCTTGAGTGTGATATGATGATATCTCATGCAGGGCCAATCTGAGCGACTCCTACTTCACCAATCGTCAGGATCGTTATGTACTTCTGGAGGACTGCGAGGAGGTGGCTGATTTCTTTGCTGAACTCGTGGGAGCCGTGGGCGACGTGTCGCTGCAGCTGCAGTCTGACAACAGCGTGCACATGATGGAGGAAATGGTGCATCCCTACAAAGGTAAGTGGTTTTTAAGTGAGGGATCTGTTGAAACAGATGCCACTTCCTTAAATGTAAAATGTCATGTGTCAACAATGAGAAGGGAATTTTAATGAGAATTCCTTACAGCGTTCATTTGCATATGCTTTTTAAAGCTTCTGAAAAGAGGAATTATGCAAGTTAACTGCATTAACTAATTGAGGTGAAAGCCCAAACGCATTTACCAAATGCTAAACACAACTTCCCTAGCTTAAAGGCTGATTGTAAGTGATTGATTGCGGAGGATGCATCTAACTAACATATCCTGACCTACTTGAGTGAAACTTCGTTCCACCCCTACAATCCAAGAACCTGATTTGGCTTTAAAATCCAGAAAGTGCACTCAGATGCAGAAGTCCAAATGCCTGATCTTGATGAATTAGTGATACCATACCATTAGAATATTCATATAGACAAGATGACTAAATAAAAATGCTTTTTTGTATATTTAAGCATATTATGTCAAGAAATACAAAATAAAAGGCTCCAACTATGCCTATTTTTTACTGTCTTTGCATCCACAATCATTAATTTGGTTCCAATCTTCATAAAATATTTAAGAATAATTTTTATTTTTATGTGTATTTACTTTACCAATTTATATAATCAGCTGCATAAAAGATCTGTTTTCTGTATTTTTTGTAATGTCAGTAGTAAAAAATGCATTTTATGTCTGTCTCAACTCCGAAACTCTGGGAGGTCTGGAGGGATGTCATTATTCCTCTTCATTATTCCTCTCATTAATTTGAACAAAATGTGCAAGATACACCAATAGTAGATTATTTGTCATCTGTTATTGTGATATTTAAGTGAATTTCCCTTTCACTTTTTAAAAACAATTGTATTATGAAAATAAATATATAAAATTCAGTTTTCAGCCATGTCATATCTGTTTTGTGGTTAGCAATTTTAGCTAAAGCACAAAAGGGTGAAAAATGTCAACTCTGTTATTGTCAACTCTCTTAGTGGTTTAAAAAGTTAACGATAACAGAGTTATATGTATAGATATTTTACTTCAAAACATAAAGTCTACATCTTATTAAGTTTAAAGTTGAATTAAAGGATGAAGAAACAGAAGTTATCTTAGGGAAAACAGGGTTTAAACTGTGTCACATTTGTTATGTATATATTTGACCTAATTTGTCTGTAACAGAGTTGACAGATTTATCTGTCAGTACATTGATTTTACGCATTACGAGCCAAACAATTCAGGAAATAAAAAGAGAATGAAGTCTGTAAAATAGAATGTAAAATAGAATGTTTTCAGTGCTATGAAAACTAGAAACGCGCACATTGCAAACTATCCCCGCGGCATTCAGGTGGTAATTTCCCTTTGCCAATTTTACAGTAGCCAAATAACTTGAATGGAATAATAAGCCAAACACAGGTTCTGAAAAAATACTGTATTGACATTTGTCTAAAGACATGTGTACATTCCTTAAATAAAAGGACACCTCTTACCCTTTGAAGTCACGACCAATTCCAGCTGCGTTTCAACCCAGCATCCAGCTGTTTAACCAGAGCTGCATCGTTCTGCCCTAACACACTAAAGTAATGTTTGTATTAGCGTTAACGTTACTTTAGCATTTAGCATGTGATTTACTCTCTTATGGGTATGTCTTAAAAACGCGTGGAAAACATGAGGCGCGTCGCTTCCTGCACCACGCTTCTGTAGCCTCTGCTGTTACAAGGCAATCATGAAGTTATAAAAACATTTCTGCTTTGGTTTTTAAACTGCGTGGCCCTGTTGAAAATAAAGATGTGAACATGCATGTGAACTCCCCTGTGGTCTTCTCCCACGCGGATTGAAAGCGGCGCCCGGGATGTCAGAAGATGGCGCGTGCGGCCTACGAACACAGGATGCTCAGCTTTCACGATTTGAAACGGCTCAAATCTACTTTTTATTACGTTTTAATTAATCAAATAAATACCATCAAAGACTTACTTTTCCAAGACATACTTTGTTAGTTTTAATAAATAAAAATGTGAAAAAAAAATTTTTATTGTATTTTTGCTGTTTCGAAAACATACCGAACCGTGACACTACTGTATCGTATCGAACCGAACCGTGATTTTTTTAAACCGTTACACCCCTAATATATAAATATACACATACATGCATAATCAAACATATTTTATATACGCATAGTTTTTTTTTTTAATAAGATGAATTTTTGAGGAAATCTTTACTCTTGTCTCTATTAATTTTCTATATTAATTACAAAAAAAGGAAACAAAAAAAACATGTACAATGCAAAATAAAAAGTAAAATCTTAACCGAGGATATGCAAAAAAAATAAAATAAAATAACGCAAATCATAATAATAAGTAAATACATTTTAAAGAGTGTTTCAAATTGAATGCTAACTGAAGATATAAAAGTTTTTATAAAGAATGAAGGAATATATTTATAGTATAAAATTCAGTTTCCAGTCTGTCTAATTTTCTTAAGAAGCTGCTTGTTTGCATAGGCATTTGCTGAAAATAAAGTCTGCTCAATGCAAGGTGGCTCAGTGCTTCTCCGTCACTTGTATCGGTTGGTTAAAATGGACTGTGTGGAATGAATATCTATTATTTATTCAGAGCATCCTTGTTTAGGTGCAGCTAGACTGTCAAAGTGCAAGTGATCAGACAACTTTATCAGCATTTTTTGACAACGAAAGTATTCCTGATAAGAGAAATGAGTGACACATGTGGTTTCCACCCACTCTGACATACATGAATCAGATGATGGTAAGTCACTCGTTTCCTTGTAACACCAGCATTGTGGTAACACATTGAGTAACAGGAAGCTTGGAACCTGCTTGCTTGCCTCAGGTCCTCTGTGATGCTGAGCTTCAGCCGTAACTGGTGTGTCTTACAGTCCCCAGGCTCTGCGAATAGCGTGAAAACGGTGAATGAGTGATTATGCTCATTCAGCTTCGCTCCATATCCGTAACCCAGCGCCGTTCGATGACATAATCGTGGTGGAGCGGGCCCACAGTTTGTCACAGATCCCAGAAATAGTGCAATGATGTCACCTTGCTGGTGGTAAGTGATCTGTGCTGGGAGGGTAGGAAAGGAGAGATGCAGGAGGATGATAGGTTCGGGAAGGAGCTATTTGGACCTCGACACGGTCTGTCAAGACAATGAGGTCAACGGGAAACGATGGACTGATAGCCAACAGTCAGAATAGTGATGTATGACGGTAAAAGGAGGACAATATCAGACTGAAAAGCAGTCAGGGTGACATTTCTTTATGCAACTCGTTTGCGAATGTGTATGTTCGAAGAAAAAGCCTCATCTTCCAGTAAGAATTACTAGAGCGCTGGTCCATTGAGAAGCTTATCCGCTGAGTCGGCAGTTCGGTCCTGCCCCTGTATCTCCAGTAATTGGATCCCACAGTCTGTCGGTAAGAGCCGCTGAACTTCGTGGCCCTGTTAACTGGATGTGTTTGGACCTCTGAGGCCTGGAGGCTTTGCATCTGTGGGGAAAGCCCCTGTATCCTGCTTCAAATAGCCGTTTATTTGTTCTCCGCCGTCCACACATATTTGTGGAGGCTTTCACTTTTTCTTGTTCTCTGAGTTCTGTTCTCAAACGGAATATTCCGAGCGACCCTTGCTGCTCATTTTCCATGTTAACCAAATAAGCTCAGACACCATGGAGCAGCAGGCTTCTGCCATACATTACCAACATGCAGCGTTCTGCCCTGAAGCTTATTCATTATTTACAGATTATCTCTCTTGCTATGACTCACCGTGGCACATTATGTCTAGCAGAGGCGCCAGGGTTTGACAGAGCGCCTTTCCAGACGGTCAGCAGTTATTGACCCGTGTCTCTGAGGTTTTGATCCTGCATTTGCAGGATCTCGCATGAGCAAATACCTGATAGAATGGATTGGATTGGAGTGGAACGGGTTGCGTGTTTCGCTTGCATACCTGTTCAAGTGAGTGTAAACAACCTGTTAAGATCAGCTTCTTAGAATTGTTGTTTATCGTCACTATCAGGTGTTTCAACTTGATTGACACGAGGCACTTTTCCAAAACTAAAGAGTTATGCTATTATGTTAACTGAAATAGAACCACTTAAAGGAACAGTTCACCCAAAAATTTAAATTGTCATCATGTTGAAAACAAAAGATGATATTTCTGAAAAGAAATAAATTAATAATTCTACTTAGAAAGGATGCATCAGAAGTATTATTAAAGCCATTTGTCACCCTGGACCACATAACCACATGTTTGAAATTGTGATTTTATACATCACATGAAAGCTGAATAAATAGGATAGGTTTGTTAGGATTGGACAATATTTGGCTGAGATACAACTGTTTGAAAATCTGGAATCTGATGGTGCAAAAAATCTAAATATTGAGAAAATTGTCTTTTTAAAATTGTCCAAATTAAATTCTTAGCAATGCATATTACTAATCAAAAAATATCTTTATCAAATGTGATCTTTTCTCAAATCCTAATGATTTTTGGCATACAAAATGTAATTTTAACTCGTACTATGTATTGTTTGCTATGTATGTATTGCTACAAATATACTTGTGCTTTTTAATTTGTAATATCACAAAGATTTGTATTTGTAAATAATGTTTTGAATGTTCTGGTCATCAAACTAAAAATCCTGAACAAAAAAATGATCAGAATTTGCATAGAAACTGTTTTTTTACATTATTGATGATAAATAATTAAAAATGTTTTCCTGAGCACCAACTTGACATATTAAAATAATTTCTGAACGATCATGTGACAGTGAGGTCTGGTAATTCAACCTTGCCATCATTGGATTAAATTACATCCATATATGGCAATATAATTTTTTTTATTAACTTACTAATGTTTACACAATATTAGGAATTTTTTTTATTTTTTTATTTTTATATCAAATAAATGCAGCCAAGGTTTAGCATAACAAACAAACTAAGCTAAAATATGTACTGTAGTACATCAATGTCAGTAAAAGTGGTCAAATTTAACTTAAGAAATATATTTTTATTTGTATTTGTCTGCAAAGACATGAGTGATGTCCAAAACCTAGTTTTTGGAACAACTTTGCTTAAAATGTTGGTAGCTGACTAGTTTTTGGAACACAGTATTGAAGTGTTTCAAGACTCAGATGTGGTCTGTCTTGTGGTCTAACAGGTAACAGAGCAGACTTTTCTGCATTGGCACAGAGACGGATCATGGAGGTGGTGAACACGGCCCGTATTCGGCAGAGGATGCAAGAGGAGGAATGCTCAGAGGTCCCAGACTTGGACGAAACTGTGCCAAATGACACCTGGATCTTTCCGCTTGTGCAAATGAAGCCACTTGGCATTCATCTGGATGAACAAGTAACCAAACGACTGCTCACAGAGGCAGGTGGAGACTCCGTTGTCTACCTGACATCGGGTTACTTCAACCTTACGCGCACCTACATGCAGCTGGTGCTGGGTGCAGCAGCAGATTACCGTATCCTCATGGCCTCCCCAGAGGTTAATGGTTTTTTTGGGGCCAAAGGAGTAGCAGGAGCAATTCCTGAGGCCTACGTTCACCTCGCCCGACAGTTCTACAATAAGGTGTGCCTTTTTCTACAGTTAAGCACAGGGCTGGGCAGTATGATGTGTATATACCTGTGTTGACCGAGATAAACACCTAAGTGTAGAAAATGTTATTTATAAAAGGAGCAATTTAGATTTGTCAAGTCATGCCACCCAAGTCTAGTAAAGACATTATGTAACTATAGTTTCTTACAGTTGCCAGACACCATTACAGATTGCTGCTTTAACATATAGTTCAACTAATTTGTGAGCTTATTGTTGCATATAGTAGATTGGCTATTTTATAACCTCCAAACATTTTTGAATGCATTACAATTTGTTTTTGTACAACTTTTTTTTTAATAATATTCTTTTGTGTCCAAAATGTAATTCTAGGTTATTAATTTAAGTGTATTGCAGTAGATTGTGATGCATACAGTTAACAAGTTTGGGTTTGCAATATTTAATTAAATTATATTTTTATATTTTAATATTATATATTTTATTTTTATATATAATAATTTTGAAAGCTTTTTGAAAGTCAAAAATACAGTAAAATCATATAAAAAATAATATAATGAAATGTTATGGCAATTAAAAAAACATTTTTTTTTTCTAAAATATGCATTTTTTCAGGCTCCTATGTTTATTTTCAGATGTTTAACTTTAATTAAAATGAAAAGAACCAATTTATTTCCATTTAAAGTGAAATTACTGAACCCACATATAGAAGTCTGATAAAGAAAATGTTCAAATGGCACTTAGAGGCTTTTGTATCTGAACTCTTCAAATTGCACTTATCTGGCAACCCCAAGTATGAAAACTAGATACAAATTTTAACATTTTTTTTTTACTTAATAATGTCAGTCTTTGGGGGGGGGAAAATTAAAGTGCGCTTATTATGGGTTATGCAAGGTTCATATTTTGATTTTGGGAGTCCCAAACAACAGGTTGACATGCAGGCAAGCTCAAAAAACACTTAAAAGGAATGCTTCATTATTTACATACCCTCAAGTAGTTCCAAACCTGTATGAATTTCTTTGTTCTGCCAAACACAAAAGAAGATATTTGGAAAAATTTTTTGTAACCAGGCTTTTACCAAACCAACATTTTTTGAAAACTCATTGCAGGATGTTTTCATTCACTGCATTTTCAAAAAGCGGCACGTTAAACGCTATTTTTTGTGCACATGCACTCTATTAGCAGGATTTGAGTTCTGCCTGTTTTGTAACTTTGTAGCATATGTATTTTTGTAATGTTTGTTCTTGTGGTGTTGGCTTTTCTTAAACTTAAACGCTCATCATCGTGTTTGTTTCAGGTGTGTCAGCTGGATCAACAGAGTCGTGTCCATCTGCATGAATACCATCGCCAAGATTGGACATTTCATGCTAAAGGTACGTGTTTATCTTCTGCACTGTTTTTTAAGCACTGAAGTAGATCAGCCAAGTTTCCAAAAATTGGGTGTAACAGGAAAGCTCATAATTTAATGCGCAGAGCAGGTTTCCCAGCACCTCTGATTGAATAGCCTCTGAGCTCTTCCTGGACAGCTTCAGGACACAGAGGCTGCCAGACACATGTGATGTTTTCCCTGTAAACCAGAGGTATGCTTTGGCCACGTTTTCTGGCTGTTGTTGAATGTTAAGCTATTTCAACTTTACTGTTTCAGTATGTTATTTAAGACAAATCAAATGCACCACCGAGCCAAAAGCAGCTCGATCTCCACAGTGTTATTTCTCAATCTGCTGTCAGTGTTTTTGAGTGATTTTTAGTTTGCTTTAAAAATGCATAATGAATTTGATTTGGTTGTTAATACGACTTTAACTGAGTGTCCTCATACACTTTAATAAAAGCCCCTGACCTGAAGGGACAGAATAAAATAGTGACGTCTGGAGAAAAAAAAATAGAGGCTTGACAAACCTGAGCAGCATCAGTAGAATTAAATTTCAGCCTCCTGTTGAGAAGTCTGGCTTATTAGATAAAGCCTTGTCATGCCGTCATTTCTTGTAAACAGTGAAGCTGAAGTGGGAACAGACAGGGTGCAGATGTCCCTGCAGCTGAGCTACAGAGAGAATCAATGAACATTAGCTGCCGCTCTCATGCTGGCCTTCCACCTACACAAGGCCCACGTGGCACCTCAAGACAGTGAGGTAGACTCAATTAAGACTACATGTCATATAACTTCACTTTTCTGTCATCAAAAAGCGTGTTTTTCCATTGGCAGCCATTCCGATTTGGCAGCAAGTAGGCGGTTAACTTCAAGTGGAGTTACATGTCAAAACCACTGAGATGAATGTTCAAAGAACTTTGTTTTGATTGTTTACTATTTTATTAGGAAACTTCATATGTATAATACACAACCAGACATATCAGTACATAAATCACAGGGCATGTTTCAAGTAAATGAAGTAAAAATCCAATAAAGTTACTGGATAATAAAAATTGGTTCCACAAATATCAATAGCTTTTTTGAAACCATGCAAACCATATATATGAATATGTGTGTATGTATGTGTTAGGGATGTAACGGTATTGTAAATACCGTCGTACCGCAATATCAAATTTTTTCGATACTACCGTGGTCGCATGACTCNNNTGAATATGCAAATTGATATATGACGTCATCTAGCAATCTAAAGCGGGTTTTAAATCGGATGTGTGGAAGGTTTAATATTTTTTTGTTATTAAAATCGGAAGTTCCTGTTTCAAAGTTTACAGATAGATGGCTAATGTGTGCCATTGATATGTTCAGTGTTCATGTAAACGGTTTAATAAACACTTCTGGCTTTTTTTTTTGAGCCTCTTAATTAGTTTTCTTTTTTATGTAAACGATTCAATAAATACTGTACCGTGCCATTCATACCGAGGTATTACCGTACCGTGAAATTTTGATACCGTTCCATCCCTAGTATGTGTATATATAAATCCAACAACTTTTTTGCAAATAATAAAACATAATAATATAAAATACTTCCACACATATACATATATAAATATGTGAAACATATTTTATTTGTGGGAAAAATTGATTGAATCAATGCATCCTTTTCTAAATAAAAATATATACTTAAAATATCTACAATGACCACTACAATGTGTCACTGGAAAGAACAGTTCATATATTGCGTTTGCTTATTGTTTTGAAGTAGAATTTAATCTGATTAAGCACACACGTGTTTATAATTGTGTAAAGATTAATTCATGGATTTGTGTGCATAAGGAAGTCCTCAGTAATTAATTGTAGAGTATTCCCGTCAATAGTGTTACCTGATATTCGGCTTTCATCAAGAACACTACCTCAGGCCTGGGTGGTTGTTTGGCAAATGTTTGAAGTGGCAAGTAATTCCTGTTGCCTATTAATAGAACATTTGTTTGGTTTTGTACATAATTTGACTGACACTTTGTTTTTATTTCTTTTTCCTCGAGTGTGTAGTCATGCATTGTTGACTCCGAAAATCAAATGTGTTTTCTGTTGTACAGACACCACACCTTTCAAACTCGTATGAACAGAAAACGGACACTATCAGCTGCTTCTAAAACATCTGCCACATCTTCATATTTGTGCATCTGAAGGCACTAAGATTATTTTTTATGGTGGTTTGAGTCATCATAAACAATTATCCAGTGATGTGAAGCACTTACCATCATCACTGCTTTGAAAAGATACATTTCAGAGTATTTTTCCCTCTTCACAGGTCTGTGGTACTATGTGGGAGGAAGAGACCACCCCTGCCTCACTCTCATTGGTTCCCCAAATTTCGGCTATCGCTCTGTGCACAGGGATCTGGAGGCTCAGATTGCCATAGTAACAGAGAATGAGGAACTCCAGATGCAACTGCAACAGGTTGGACTTCCTCTGCTTGACTGTTTCCTACAGTACCCCATAAATCTAGGGTCGCTGTGTGTTTTAAGATGTTATTGCTAACTATATTAATGGCTGGCCATATTGTAAGGGCTTACAGGAAACACAGCTTTGCTCAACGAATTATATCAAGTGTTTTTTTGCAGTTTAAATGAATGTAGACCTGTTTATGTTATCACCATTCTCTATAAATATTTAAAGGGATAGTTCACCCAATAGTTACCCTTACCCTCACCCTCATTTCAGTCCAAACCCATGAGACTTTTGTTCATCTTCAAAAGAAATATTAAGATATTTGTAAAATTACGGTTGAGTTTCTGATGCTACAGTGACTGTTTTGAGTTACGTTGCCGCCTATGCAGGGTCAGAAATTAGATTTCATTAAAAATATGATTTTGGGGTGCACTGTAGCTTTAATTAGCACAGTGTTCTGATAATGGAATAATTCAATATTAACAGACTTGAATACTGTGATTGCCCTTAACATTACAGCTTTTCTTCTACTAGAAATCAATGGGATCCTTTTATCTTTCTTATCTCGAACAGCCTTACATGTAAAGGATATGCCGTAAATGGTGATCTTTACTGGTTGTTCTGGGAACAGAGGCTACAATAAAGTCTAATTAATTGGGACTGTCATCAGTTTTTATGGTTTGTTAAATGTTAGGTTCCTGTAATCTTCACTTATCAGGTTATGATAGAGCTCTATAGCAATCTTTACAAGAAATGATCTGGGATGACATAACACTTGAGATAAAAAAAAAAAAAAAAAGATAGTTTAAGTTTTCTGTCTTGTCCAGGAGCGGGAGGTGTTGTACCAGAGTTCAACGCAAGTGTCAAACTCCACGTTTGATCAGCCTGACAGACATGTAAAGCTGTGGGTGAAACTGGTTACTCCACTCATCAAGAACTTTTTCTAAAGTTCAACAGGCCTGAGGTGATGGATATCTCACTGTCTGTGACAGGTTGGTTGCTGATGTTCCTTTAAAGCATGATTTAAACCTATCAGGCATATTAGTGTTTGTGGTAGCTTCAGACGTGAGCTATTCCTGCAGGAAAACCCATCTTAAGATGAGAGCTGCTTTTGGAATAAAGAAGCCGGTTATTAGTCAGGCCAAACTGGTTATTATTGGGTCCAAGCTGGTTATTAGCTGAACCAGGCTGGTTATTAACTGTTCGACCTTGTTCCAAAAACCATCTTGACCACCTAACGTCAACATGAACCTTATTTAGCATCTTAATATTGGTCTTATTGTCAGTGATTCACATATAGCTGCTATTCCAAAGAAAACCTCTAAAACATTGCTTTTTTCCTCTTCCTTAGGCTGAGGGGGTTGTTGGATGATGTAAACCAACAGCCCAACAAGCTATTTAGGTTCTGTTTCGGTGGTTGCACTATAATAATGTTGCATTTGTCAACAGGAAATGAAAATTAAACTCCTAAATTATAGATCTTATTGTTTTAAAGTTTCTTTAAAAAAACATAACCGCACCTATTAGCGAAGTAACAGACTTCGCTTTCATTTTATCATACTAGAATAAGATATAGCTCTTATTATGGGTTATGAAATACTCATATTTTGGTTTTGGAAGTCCCAAACAACAGAATGACATGCATGCAAGGTCAAAAACACTTCCATTTCCTAAAAAAAGCTCTGTTTAACAGCTCCCAAATGGTTTGTTCAACTATTAATTTTTCCAACGATTGGTTGTTGATTTCATTTAAAGCAGTGGCTTTTAACGCTGCAAAAGTGGCACCTAGTGGCAAAGAATAAATTAGCATTTTCATTCCGACAAAGCAAAAAGACTGCTTGAAAGTTATTTTCAAAAATCCATAATAGGGGCTCTTTAACATTCAAGTGTTGTTTGTTGTTAGCTCATGTTAACTAATGATTGATATCAATGTTAATGGAGTTAACAACGAAAATCTTTTTGTAAAATTAAACAAAAATTTTTCACTAAGAATGATATTTCAAAATCCAATCATTGGATAAAATCCCATCTCACCTATTTCTTTTTATTTGGTTGTCCTGTTTCGTGTACCAATGTTACATTAATGAAATGAAATGGCAGTTCATGTTGACTTTTGGCTGCTGTGACTAGCGGCTAGTAACCATCTTAAGCCGGATTTTCCAGCAGGGATGGTTCGGCGGTATTGGGTATTATGTGCGTTTCATTATGTTGAAGCATAAACGAGGCATTCGCATGAAATGCTCAGAAGGTACTAGCCTAAAGCAAACAAAAACAGCATTCAGCATTTTATTCTGCTTCCAAACGAATGACTTGGCTCTCTTGCGCTCAGTATAGTCAGACTTTCCCCGAAGATGGATATACAAAACCCCAGCTTGCCAGACAGCGGCTGCTGAAGAATTTACATTGTCAGTCCAGTGGTTCCTTCAACCCAAATCCCCGTCATCAGCTAGCATGGTCAGACCACAGCATGAATCTGGCCATTCCAGCGCTGTCAGGCCCAGACTTCAGCTGCACTGGCAGTGACCTCCGTAAGCCCTCCATCGCTCACATCTGGAGACTGTTACAGCTGCTCTTTCTGCGTGCTGCACGATTCTTTCCCTCACTTCCATTTGATTACTAACATTCTCTGTCTCACTTGGTAAATGTCAGGATTTAAGATTATATTTAACTCTGAGCCAAAGCCGTCGGTATTAACAAAATGAGGCGGTTTTTACGTTAATATGGACAAGTTAAAAGGTCTCCGCCTCTTTTCCTAGCGTTTAGCAGGGACAGCACACACAAAATCTGCTGAAAGCGTAGCGGAGGTGGAATAGCTGCAATCCACAAAGTCGAAACCATTTCCATTCCTTTGTATCTGTTAAATATTTAGACTTTTTCAGCAATTAATATGTGTACATTGGCCCAAAATGCTTAAGATACTTAAACATGTAACTAAATAAATGAAATAAAATAAGTGTTGTACAATTAGAAAACAAAATACCAAGTGGCTTCTTAAAAAAACATGTATATCTCCATTCTACTGAATTCTATGGATATTTTCCCCACATCATTGCAGAACAGTGGAGGGGTGTCACTTACTGGGAAGAATTCTTCTACTATGTGTTTGTCAGTGAATCACATTTCTATGGAAATGGTCTTTACAAACATTCCAGTCACTGAGTGAATTGTATTTGGAAAATTGTCAAAATATAAAGGACATTATGTAATAATGCTATAAAGTAGCTCATTATAGGTTGCAGCAGGGCTGTCTGTAGTCATTTGACTATCATGTACGTTACTTAGTTCTCACTCTGCCCTCTAGTGATTGTTCAAATGCATTACAATACAGATTTATACAATACAGTTTTAAACACGTGCTGTGCTGCTGTAGTATTATAATAGAGTATCACATTTAAGATCACCTGTTTTTTTTTGTTTGTTTGTTTTCCCCCAGATCAAAAATGGGACTACTCTGAATTGTAAAAGAGCAAATATAGATTGTTTGCTGGATGCAGATGGCCGAGATGACCGTCCCAGCGACCTCCAGTGATGTTAGTTTCAGTAACATTCATTCTGCTTCACACAACCTCACTGTTGAGTGAATGCATGTAAATCCACAGTATTTCTGCCAGTGTGCTAGACATGTATTTGTCAGCAGAATGGCAGATGTGAACTTTTGGCCGTCAGTTTGATATGCAGTGCATCTAACATATGTACATATTTTAGTTAATTGAATTTTTTTTTTGTCTTTTTGTTTTTGTCACTTTAATAAGATGCTGTTCAACAAAAACCCTTAACATTTCTATTGCATTTCCATAGTTTTTTACTGTCATTTTTGCAGCAATGAGTCCGCATTAACGTTCACTTCATCGAGAGTCAGTGACATTACATTGATCTTGCACGTTTCAGAAACCCGTAGTTACCTCAGACGTGTACAATTTCACATCCACTGCCTGAAACCTATGAAAGCTTGTTTCTGCCAAAGAAGAAAGGTAACGTCTCGCAACTTGAAATTCCTGAAACGTCTGCACTGTAAAAAAAATATGTAAGAACAAAAGTCATCATTTTGACATTATAACCTATTTATTCCATGGCAGAAACAAAACGAGCACTGAAAACGAGCATATGACTTTCGTTACAGCTTCAAATCCTGACTCAAACCTTTACGCAGTACGCTTGGGATGGATTCGAGCATCATGTTTGAGTAATAACTTATTTAAAGGGACTTCTCTAGTATTATTCAACATCAATTTAAGTTCAAAACAAAGTTGGTTTTGTAATAAAAACTGTGGTACTACCCTCAGAATGTTTTAATTTTGGTGCCAATGTGCATGGAGCAAGAGTTTTTTCTTATTTATAAGCTTTATTAACATATTGAGACCAGATGACTTGTTTAACTGGATTAAATGTCACGAATGAGTGTTTGGAAGAGAATTTTTGAATGGTACCGTTTCCTGCTCTTTGAGATGAGGCCTTAAAGCCACGTCAGCTAACGCACAAGAAAATGG
>JAUMHR010000062.1:12937955-12949104 GCA_032361145.1 Enteromius fasciolatus | reverse complement strand
TAATTTCTTTCAAAGAAGAAAGAATAAAAATGTACTGATCCCAAACTTTTGAACAGTAGTGAAACAGTAAACTACTGCAACAGTAGTTTTGAACATTATTATCCATTTTAAATAAATGCTTCTCTTTAAAACATTTTACAAATCCTTACATTTTAAAATATATTCACTCAGAAAACAGTTATTTTAAATGTAAATAATATTTCAAAATATAAAATTTTTTTCTGGATTTTTAATCTAATAAATGCAGAATCTGAGCATGATCTTTAACAACCATTAAATATCTTTATCTAAAACTTTTGAACGGTAGTGTATATAAACATATATATAATAAAACATATTGCAAAAATAAATGCCTAAAATTGTCAATGGTCAAAACTAAATAAAATAAAATAGCTTTTAAAAAAAGTACTAAAAAATATTGAGAAAATATTGAGTCTATGGTTGGACGGATTGCAAAATTAAACATTAAATTTGTTAAAGGATTGGCCAATATTCTAACAGTCAAAAGAAAATAAAACAAAACAAAACATGTATAATCAAACCAATGCAGCTAATTTTTTAAAAATACAAACATATAAAATAACAACAACCATATATATATATATATATATATATATATATAGAACATATATATATATATAGAACATACATATACATATATATATATATATATATATATATATATAAACATATAAACACAATAAATGATTAAATTACAAAAATAAAATACTGACCCTAAGCAGGTCTTCTGGCAGATCTCCTCCGTCATTGATGCCTCGGTTCATGGCTATGAATCTCTCTGCAGATGGCTTGTCCTTCACATTAGGGTTGTGTAGACTTGTGTTCAACATGATTATTGCGAATGAAAGCACATAACATGTATCTGCAAAGAGATATTTTAGCGTTTACAGAAGATTACACGCAGAAACTGGCCCAAAAATAATGAATTCAATTACCTCAATGACTTTAAACACTAATCAACCATGCTCATTTTCTTGTACGGATGTCATGCTGAGAAAACATTAGCATCCAAATAGTGCTTAAAATAATGTTACTTTCGCATTTCTAATCCTCTTTGTATTCATAATTTTATGAATACATTCATAACACCCTCAAAACCTCTCAAATTCATATTCATTGCATGAAATGATTAAAGAATCTATTGCTGCTAGAACTTCTTAGCAACCAAAGAGAATATTTACATCCAATTTTGACATTTCTCTTGATGAAATGCAGTAAAGTGCTCATGACAGGCCACTTTGCAGAGCAACATGTGGGCGGCATGGAAGTGCTCTACATCAGCGGCACTCTTTACATGCATATTAGCATGACTAAGAGCATGGAAAATTTATGATGAGAGCCTTAGACATGTATGAGTGAATGTGGGTGTAGGGAAATTACAGAGGGACTGGGTCTTTGGGGTAAACAACAGCTTTGGATTGAGATAAATCAGTGTCATTTTTCAAATAAAATAAAACTAGGGCTGTCAAATGATTAAAAATTTGAAATCAAATTAATCAGAATTTTCAGTGAATTAATCAAGATTAATCACTATTTACAACTACACCTGAATCCTAACCATTTTTGTTTTTTTTCTGAAACGCATACAAAAAGATACATAACAGGACACAGATATATAATTTTCATATTATGTCTGTTTAGTAACACAGCCAAATAATGGTGGTTTAAATCAAGCTGAAACATACTACACACCATAATATTTGTCTTTGCAATGAGAACAATCTTTTATCTCACGCCAGTTTCACACTGCACGCGTAAGCAGCGCATATTTTTCCGCAATGCCGCGATAGTTTCGGCGCAGAGTCTATTTTTGCTGCACTGCTTACGCTGAATAAAGTGCATTGTTCTTGATCTGAACTGGCACGGTTAACATGAAAAGTCACACATTTTACCATAAAATCGTGTAACTGATTGTGTTTAACACTCACCATATAAAAAATAAAATACACAAAAACAAATCACTTAAACGAGTTTTTGCCCAAACTTCAAAGGTCTGTTAAATGAATAAAACTAGAGGCATTTGTTAACACAATCGGCGCGTGCTGCTCCTGCTCTGCATACACGCCGCTTACATCCCAATGGTTGCCGTTTTGCCCTCAATGTCCCACTTAACGTTACATGGAACAGACAGGGACAGTTCTTTACAAGCCTCCGCAAAATGATGCTCCTCAGTTTTTAATATAGTTTATAATATAGCGTAAAAGACTTCAGTTCCCACGTGTCACTGATGCGATGTGCAGTTACTCCGAGGTAATTGTTGTCCTACTTTCCTGACAAATAATTTGTCACACTGCGCATGCTTGAAATGTGTTAAATAAATTGACGTAATTAACAACAAAAAATAATTAACGCGTTATTTTTGACAGCCCTAAATAAAACTAAATAAAAAGATTTTATTTAAAAGCAACAGAGTGCATTCAACATCATGTGTGACCCTGGACCAAAGTCTTAAGTGCCAATTTTTTAAATTGAGATTTATACATCATCTAAATAAGCTTTTCATATATGTATGGTTTGGTTGGATCTTACAATATTTGGAAAAATTCAAAAATCTGGAATCTGATTGTGCAAAAAATATAGAAATACTGAGAAAATTACCTTTTCAGTTGTCCAAATTAAGTTCTTAACAATTAATATTACTAATCAAAAGCGAAGTTTTGATATATTTACGATAATAAATGTAGAAAATATTTTCATGGAACATGGTCTTAATATCCTAATGATTTTTGGCATAAAAGAACAATCTATAATTTTGACCCCATACAATGTATTTTTGGCTTTTGCTACAAATATACCCCAGTGTTTTTTGTGGTCGAGGGTCACATATTTGTTTCTGCTTAAAAATCATGAAATTTCACAATTAGTGTCTAATGAATTTTAAATATCGTTTTTAACCTATTGGAATCTGATTATTATACATACATATACATACATACCTGTGGACTGAAAGACACCTGGATTGCATTGACAGTAACGCTGGGCAAAAGCCTCCATCATTCTATCAATCTTCTGAGCTTCACCCGGTAACCGGAAACTCCATAAAAACTGTCTTCATGGAGCATGGGGAGAAATTAACTATATTAATGAGATCATATGAGACCATCAAATCAAATTGTTGAATTTATCAAATGAGGTCATAATATATACATCGGTATTTTGTCACCTGAGTGCCTGAACCAGGTTGAGGTCTGTAAATTCATGAAGCTCAACGAAAGCATGAAGAACCTGAATATTGAAGTCATCCCTGGAAATGAGATAAAATGAAACAGGAGATTCAATCTTACATCAACAGCAAAGATGTTACAGTGACATCTGGTGAATAAAATGGTACAACTAGATTTGTTTTTCCCTCAGGGAACACCAGTGTTACTAAGTTTTGTGTTAAGTTAGAACTAAATTAAATCACAGAAATGTGTCCCACTAAAAACCTCGTCTACTCTAAAACTTGTAGCGTTCACACTGTAAATAGAATTACGGCTGTGATCCTCCTCTCAGACGTCTCCACTGAGCATTAAATCTCACGGGAGGATTACGTCTGGGATTACTGCCTGTGTGTAACTAGCTCTTTCTTCAGTGAGGAAATGGGGCATGTCGATAATATCAATGAGCTGCGAAAGCATTAACCCACTTCGGGGGTCCGTCCATTAAGCTCTGCACTCCTTCATCCAGCTCGACATTGCCATAACCCCACTTCAGCAATGGTCCTGGGATTCACTATTGATTTTCCTCAGGTGTCACAGAAAATAACGCATTTGCATTTATGCAGGTTATCATTCATTTAGAGAAAAAGCCTTATTGACTGATTAAAGGTTATTTGAATAAGAGCTGAAGTAGCTTACAAGATGATTAGTTATGTATTAACAAAAAACTTTTTTTGTTGTTGTGACTGTTAATGAAACATATAAACCAACATTAACCTTAAAGGGTTAGTTCACCCCGAAAAAGAAAATTCTGTCATTAATTGCTCACCCTCGTGTTGTTCCAAACAAACAAGGCCTTCGTTCATCTTCGAGACACAAATTAAGATATTTTTGATGGTATCAGAGAGCCATTTGTCCCTCTATAGACGATTCCAGGTCCAGAAACTTAGTTAAAACAGTCTTTGTGACATCAGCTTTAGATCAACTTTAGTTTTGAAACAACTGGAGAATACTTTTTTGCGCAAAGAAAACAAAAAACAACACCATATACTCAACCATTCTTCTCCTATGACATAAGTCTTCCGCCATTTTAGAGAACATTACTGTGCAAGCGTACGCTTTCCTCTAGGCGCAAACAGCCGCAGATTACACACGTGTGTGTGCTTTCACACAAAGATTGTGTGTGCAGTGCATTGAGATACTTTCTAAAATGGCGAAAGACGCAAGTCACGGGTCACGAGTAAATTGGGGTTTTTTTGCGCAAAAAAAGAATTCTCGTAGCATCGCAAATTGATACACTGACGTCACATGGACTGTTTTACCGATGTTTTTGCTACATTTCTGGATCTGAATCATTTCAGTTGTGTTGATGTATGATCAGTTGTATCAAGATTCTATATTTGTCACATGTAGTTTTACCTGGTCCAGTGAAATGTTTTTTTCTGGCTGAAAAGTAAAAAAAAACAACAACAAAAAAAAAAACTAACAGACAATATGTATAAAATAAGAGCAAAAATTATATAAAAAAAAATTATAAAAAAAAAAAAAAAATTTAAATTTGTCTATGGAGGGACAGATGGTTCTGATATCATCAAAAATATCTTTCTTTTTTTTCCGAAGATGAACAAAGGTCTTATGGGTTTGGAACGACACGAGGGTTAGTAATTAATGACAGAACTAACCCTTTAAATCAAAGGGGAAAAATTTAATTCAGTCACAATTATTCATAAAATAAGGATAAGTAAATAATCACAGAATGGTAATTTCTGGGTAGACTATGCATTTTAGTGCAATCGTGCAAGTCTTTAATTACACAGCGCAAGGAAAATACATCCTCCACGCGTACTATATACTTTCCCTTCCTGCTCTGACAGGTCCCTGATGACCCGGCACTGACATTCAATTTCAGTCCATCAATAAACGTGTAAGCTGACCCCTAATGCAAAACACAGCGCTTTCATACGGGCACAGGCCATCTCGATGCAGCAGATAATGGCTTTTGACAGACTGTAGTACTGGACCAGCTTATGATCAGTGAGGTCATCCTCCCCCGAGCTCTGATTCTGATATAGCAAATTCAGATCTTTAAAACAAGCCAAAATCTGTTTAACTTCTGTTAACCTAGTTTTGCTTGATAATAAATTATGTTTGAAAGAACATAACTGTGTTTGCAGGCCATGAAGGTTACAAGTAGCCTTGTGTAGCCAATAATGCAGCTCATTCTTTCGATGGACCAGTAGTGCACAATACTACAAGATCACCACAACTTGACACAATGCTGGTTTATGCTGGTCATGTGCTGGCAAAGGCAAATATCTAACTAGCATATTGAACTAATTGATTTCTGTGACGCACGGCTATATTTTCAGCAGCCTCCCAGTCACATGATCCTTCAGAAATCATTATAATATGCTGATCTAGAACCTTTCATATTACTACCTTTTCCTATTAATATTTTTTGCTGAAAAAACTATTTCTTCCATGTTTTAAATCTTTTTATTAATACCTCAGGAGCGTTGTCTTTCTCGACCATCAGCAGAAAGGCTCGTTCTTACCTTTCACCCAGATAATCTCCGATGGCTGTCTTGTTGAGGCCCTCACCCTTGTAGAGGAATTGAGCAATATCTTCACAAGTGTTCTTCAGCAATTCATTCTCTATGAGGAACTGAATACCCTGAGAACAACACATCACTCAGCATAAAGAACGTCCAAAGCAGCCTCCAAAGTACATAAAAACGTAAAGTACATAATCTGCCTCATATCCTGCTCTCTCAACTTTAACCTATGAGTTTGGATTCTGGTAAATCTATGGAAATGAACTGAAAATTGTGTGGTTGCCCGATGCTTATGATAATATGCACACCCACACAAGTTCAAAGGTTTAAAAATGCAAAATGGCAATGCATTTTATGTAACGGGGGACAATTGTCTTCACCAAGGTATCTCTAATGAAAAAAAAACTTCAAATGCAAAAAATAGATGCTTTTTATACTACATTCCAGTGCTAGTATACCTTTTTGGGATCCATGTTAAATTTCTTGCGTCCCATAGCCATCTGTTTACTCCGCTGCATGTTTATTCTGTGAACACAGAGAGATGAGGGCTTTAGTAATGCTGGGTGGGTTTATGAAGCTAAAACTCATGGAATGGAGTTACGTACGACACCTACGCCTGTCAGGGCCTCATAATGACATCATTAATAACCACTCAGCCAAATGCACTTATGGAAGGTGGTGTGACATGTAATGTTAAAAGCCACAGCCTGTTAAAGGGGCCGCGCACCACTGTACCTTCCATTGTGGCCACATGACATCACCCAAAACGGAGGAGGAACAAAGAACGGCTAAAGAATTTCATAAAAGGAAGGTTAACGACATGGAACACTTTCTGAAAATGCATTTCTTCCATCCAAATGGCCCTCGTGTGAATCTAAGTGGGCATTCCTGTGAAGTGTTCGGTGGTCCCAGTGGGATCATGCATCATGTATAATGAATGGGCCTGATTCAGTTTGATGTATATTCTTTGATGTGATTCTGTTTGGTCTGGGAATATGGGTCACTGCAGTCAGGCAGTATCTTGGGCCATTTACACAGAAGAAGCTTTCGCACTAAAAAACGCGGGCAGTGGAATGAAGAAAAAAGCATCTTGAGGAGCGTTTTAGCACTTCTTTTAACCTTGTAAACATATGCTAGACAAATGTTTTTGACCAGTTTCAAAGAAAAACAGTGGATTACAAAAACCCTTGCGTTAAAACAGTGTCAAACATCTTTACTAAACTTTTCATTATGCTTTGAAATTATTCCTTTGTAAAATAAATAGACCAAACTGTCATGATATATACTGTAAAATGATAATACACATTTTTAAACACATTTCAGCCCATTTACACAAATTACACAGTCTCTTACCAAAACAGTCGTACATAATTCACCGGCCTCCCCTCCCACAGGAGGCACTGTCATTAAATATTCAAACAGGGGATGGGAAAGAGCGTGTGTAACTCTTCTGTGGTTGTTTATGAGTAAATGGAGAAAGTGCATTTTTGTGAGAATTAGATAGCGAACACCTGCTGAAGGCGGACAAATTGGATTGGACCGTAGTCAATAATGAAAAAAAAACTCACACATCTTACCTTTCTTGAGTGGAGCCAAGACTTTCAATCTCATTTGTCACCTTTGCTATCTCATCCTTAAGCCGCTATTAAAGAAAAAGGAAAAAAAAAGAGAGAAAATTAAAACAAGGCTGAGTTAATGGAAAGGAGAAATGAAGGTGGAGCTGCCCTCTGACGTGCATTTCAAAGTCAGCCTGCCACAGGAAGTGATGAAGAGCTGTGAATCTAATAAAACGAACACACAGAGGGTCATAAATATCTAATATGATTATCAAGAGTATGAAACATTCAATCATGGAGCAGTGTGGCACCTGCATTAGATTACAAGATGAAGTAGCATTTGTAAAGAGGAAGGAAAGGGGGGACAGAGGTGAAAAATGGGAAGCAGAATCAGAAGAGAATGGGAAGAGATCAAGGGTATATGAGAAAGAGCATGCTAAGTGTGTGTGTGTGTGTGTGTATGTGTGTGTAACACTGCAAGAGGAGCGATACAAACAGTAAACATTGTTCTGTTACCGCAAGTATATTGCACAGCTGGAAAAGTCTCTCAACCAATCAGATTTAAGGACCCTAAATTCTACTAAAACTAATTCTGTAACTTCTATAGACATTCTTTTCCTTGTAATTTGTTTACTCCTTTAACTATTTACTAAATTTAATAAATAATACATAATTGTCAATCATTTAATTAACATAATATAACAAGTATCTATTTAAAAAATCTTTGTGATATTAAAAATATATCAAATTTGTTCTGAGTGTATTACTGAGTACAGAATATCTACATTCAGAAAGAGTTACAACAGCAGGGTTTTGAATGCAGCAGATGTAAGCTGCTAGTGTAGTACTGTAAATGCACTTTTATTTGGTGTAAATAAAGTGAATTATACTGTACGATCCACATGCGAGTGCTTACAGTATTCATGTAGTCCGTGTGTGTGCCATAATAACGCTCTCAACAATCCATCTTTCTGAAGCAGCCCAGGCACAGATCAATAAGACTCAAATTACCAATCCACCAAGGATGCGTGCTCGCATACACACACATACATCTTTGCCATTTGATGCATTCTGCATTAACACAACATTCCTCTTGAGCTATAGCACCTGGAAAGGTCAAGCAAGTAGCCTTTTAACATCTGAACTTCGTCTGCTATACATTTTCAGAGTGTGTGAATGACCCCGAAACCTCATGAGCTGGAATAACTGACCCAGACAAGTGCTTTTCAAGCATAAAGAAACGTGTTAAAAGAAACCGATGAGTTATAGCAAGGACAATCAAAGAGGTCTGAAGAGACCAAGAATCTGGGGATGAAGAAACCATGAATTACGGTACACTCTTTAGGACTTATATATGTCCTGTTTTGGTCTAAATTCATCTCTGAAAGGCATGGAAAGTAACTGTAAGAAGTTTTTCTGAACTCCTCACTCAGAGCAGGGCAGACTGCTGTGGGCACAGAGATGGAATAAAGTGGTCATGATAATGTGGTTCTATCTGCCTGTTGCTAGGCAACAGCTGCCATATAAAGGTAACATGTAAACAAACACCACAAGTTGCCAGCCCACACTTTTCCATTAGTTTTATCCTTGTGCATTGCATTTAATGTCGTTTTTTGTCTCTTGGCAACAGCCAGAATGTTCCAGCCTAGACCAGGAAGGAACCAGGACTGTCCAGCATCTATGGAGACAGAGAGGTTGAGCTTGGCAGTTCAGTCACTTTAATCAGGCACTTCATCTCCATTAGACAAATATTACATGAGCAATTTACTAATCGTCCTGCTGGTATCAAGGAGGACACATGGAACCATTTGGTTAATCACTACATTTTATTTAGTATGTGACATTTAAACCTACCATCACTTCCCATTTTTTAGACACAAAGTTATATACACCCATTCGTTTGCAAAATATTTTGGTCAATGTGCTTATGCTTCTATTAAGGGTATTAGCTCAACAAAAACAAAAAAATTGCTATAGACTAGTGTCTGTGAATATTAAGAAGAAAACACAATTTAAATATAAATCCTGCATTATTTTTGTGTATCTGTGAAAATTAATGGCCCCAACAGCAAACCGTCAAAATAGAAGTTTGGTTTTACTGTGAAAGAAATATTAGCCTAACTACTCTAATGATAGTTCTACTACTAATAATAAAATTATTACTAAAATATTATTTATTTAACTACTTTTTTACAACAATATTTCACTATTTATTTATTTAGCAGAAAATATAAATACACAGTTTTTCTAGAAAAACATTAAAAAAATAAATCAAGAAATTAAAGGTGCTTCTGATTATTAATATTTCATGAAACCGTTAAAGTGGAATACAAGAAAAGTCTGAAAAACAGAATTTGGTAAAAAATATGAGGGAGAAAAAATATCACAAAATTTACTTCTTGTTAAAAGCTTAGTTAATGTCTGTTTAATATTGTACTTTTAATTATTCAAATTAATTAAGACATGTTTTTTTTAATTAAAAATAAAATAAATTAATGAGAAGCACTACTTTTACTCTAATCCGCAACAATCTATATTTGTACAAACTTCAAATGTCAGACCAGCTAAACATCCAGAGACGTGCTATCACACACACAGCATCGATCAGCTTGAACTAACCCTAATTGGACTGACAGAGGCGACGGTATCATCGATAACCGCGCAAGGCCTTCAGGGGCTGCGTCATGTAGCGCCGGATACAAAAGACAGAGCCAGATTGGATCTGCCGAATGTCTGAACGCTGCTGGTTCAGTGAGCATGAACAATAACCATTTCGTTCAGACAGCCGAGCATCAATTTTCAAAGTCACTGGTTATTGTAGTGAAAATCAGAAGCACTCTGGGAAATGACAGATGTTTATTTATACATGAGAGCTAAAGTTCTGTCTAGTCTCTTTCACTTGAGAGGACTAATAATACAGCAGAGCTGACCTGATTCAGATCAGTCCTGTGTGTGCAACAACAAGTTTGTTTTGGTATCAAAAACTTTAAACTTTGACTTGTATTTACCAAAGAAAACTTGACATGTAACCCATCGTGAACGCTGTACTGCCTCACTGCTCAAAGCCAGTCTTGTGTCTTCAGGTCAGAGGGAGCAGCATCACACGGCTCCTCATTATGAGTGTAAGAGGGTCTGAAGAGGAGGTAGTCTGCTACATTAAGCTGATTGGATCAGTTTTCTCTGATCATGACCCGTCACAAGCTCTACTCGTGTGAAGGAGAGACTGGGGTCTTATAATGCTCCAGTTAACCCAGCTTCTGCTGTTTGTCGCGAGGCAGAAATTCTTCTACTGTTTGCCATATATATATAGAGAGAGTAAGACAAAAAGAAATCCTCTGCTACAGGCTCATCATGACACTCCCAGAAATCTTACTAAACCAGACAGACAATTTCAGCAATGAAATAAAAGATTCATAAAGCTGAGCTTTTACTGACTCTGTTATGGCACCTCAAATGCTTCGCACAGATTGCAATGTTACAGACAGGAAGCTTTAAAGAACAATAAAAAATAATGTGCTAAACAGTACTTTTATATTATAATATTTTTATTTTTATTTTATTTATATTAAATATTTTTACATGAACTAAAAGTTTAATTTAGAAATTTTTTGTTTGGAAAATAAATTAATAATTTAGTCTGCAAGGACGCAATAAATTAATAATAAATAGCGGTTATAATGTAACAAAAGGTTTCTCCTTCAAATAAATGCCATTATTTAAATTTTATATTCATCAAATGTTCATAAAAATTTATTTTACAAAAACATTAAGGCAGCACAACAGTTCTCAACATTGAAAATAATATTAGAATGGCTGAAGGATCAGAAGACACTGGAGACTGAATAAATCACATGTAATGAATTTCTAATAAATTACA